>PISW01007413.1:0-90421 GCA_004023785.1 Mungos mungo | reverse complement strand
ATATGATTTAATAATTCCACTGCCAACCACACAATGTGTGATGGTGCTTGAGGGAAACGTGTGTTACTGTCTTCCGCAAAATTCAGCCATTTTGGAGAATTGGCCCGTCGTTAATTTTTTTGTGACTGAAATAGAGTGGCTTTGGCCTTGGTCAATTGCAAGTCATTTTTGAAGTTTCTCTCTGGTTTCCATAGTTGCTACGTATGTTTCTTTTTTATGTGATGATGCAAATCCTTGCTTTTCTTGACCTTTCTCACCTGTTGCTACCGCAAACCATTACCAGAGGGGGAAAAACTCCTTTGTGTTAGTTTGCTTGGTTTTTCGCCTGTGTGTTCTCAGTCTGCAAATTTGAGTTGCTATGGTTACAGGGCACTAGATTGGAGGGAGTCAGCTCATTGGTAAGGTGCAGCTCCTGGATTCTTTGGTGACATTATTTTCTTCTTAATGAGCTGGGAAAGTAGACTTTTATAAACATGAGAGGTTTACCGATGCACAAAAACTGACCATTTCACAGATTATTTCTATTAAATCTCTTCTATTAGCCAAAGGATTCCAAGTCATTGGTGGCCGAAGCCTCATTAGTTATAGAAATTAATTCTAGTCAATAGTTCAAACAAGTGAACTGTGACAAGTGACTGTCTCTGCTCACGGTCGCATGCTAGGTGTTCTCCCACTGCTCTTCCCTGAAGGATAGGCCCCGAAGGGTGTGGACAGATGTAATCCTGATCCCCGGGTCCAGGGCAAGGCTGGACGTTCTGCATGTCTAACGAGCTCCCAGATGACACTGGTGCAGGGGCCTGGGGACCCCACTTTGAGGAGCCAGGACTGTGCTGCACGAAACTCCACAGCTATTCCAAACCTTGGAGAAAATTCCTTTTTCCTCCTGCACAGACACTTAGGAAGCAGGCTAGGCAAAGTTTCAACTGAGTCTCACTGTTGTTTGTGTAGAAAGAAACACGGCACTTACCAACAGGCGTCACAGAATTTATTTTTCTATTAGTGTCTGGTTACATATGTATGTATATGTGATGCGTGTGTGATGTGTGTGAGTGGTTCGTGTGTATGCGTGGTGTGTGTGCTGGGAGTGTGGTGTGTGCGTGTGTGTGGTGTGTGTGTGTATATGAGGTGTGTTTGGTATGTGTATGCAGTTGTGTGAATATGCATGTGTATGAGTGTGGTATATGTGTGTGGTGGGAGTGTGGGATGTGTACGTAAGGGGTGTGTGTGTGTATGTGGTGTGTGTGAGATGTGTGTGTGTGTATGTGGTGTGGGTGTGCGTGTGTGTGCGGTGTGGGGACTGCGTGCGCGCGCACCCTGAAGGCCGGGCGGAAGTACAGCGCGCACCTGCGGGCCTGGAAGGACGTCTACGCAGACGGCTGTTCAGTAGGTTGCTCGGCGGCCGGAACCTACAGAAAGACGTATTGATAACAAATTCACAAATCTCAGATGTGCACCGCTGAGCAAGAATCAAGTGAGTTAATGGCCGGAGGGCATCCTTGCCGCTGCTCCTGTGAGGTCCCGCTGTGGCTCAGGTGGGACACGGGGTTTTCCGTGACCCTCTGCACCGGGGTAGGTGCGGGGGGTGGGGGGGGCACAGCAGGCTCCCAGCAGCCTCCGCTTCCAGCCGCCTGAGAAATGACGTCCTGTAATTCATGTGTTTCCAGATGTCATACCATCACGGGCCTGTTTTCTTCTCCGTCTCTGTCGTATCAGATGTTGCTGCGGGGTCCGCCCTGAAAAGTAGCAGCTGCTGTTTCTGGGCTGCCATCTGGTCAGCGGTGTCGCACGCCGGCCGGTTTCGGGGCCGGTCTGGCCCGCTTGGTGCGGCCTAGAGCCTGGTGTGCGCGGTTCTTCGCTGACCGAGGGCGCCCTGGGACTCCGCGCTCCACAGCTGCCGGCCTAGCCGCCTGCCGAGGTCCCAGCCGAGCCCCGCACTCTCACACTCGCCCTAGGGAAAGCGCGCACGCACTCGTGCTTTCCCGAAAGCGGCCCTGTGTCGACCTGTGAAGAAGTTTTCGCTCAATTGCATGACGGACCCGTGGGGTTTCCAGTCGTATCCTCACGTGTCTGGTGCGTGACGCACCTACCCTGATGACATCAGGTTTCAGTGTCCATCCTCCGGAAGCTGGGCACAGGAAGGGAAGAATCGTTTTGTGGCGTGTGCGGGAGGGTGGGCAGCCTGCAGCCTTCAGGCCATCATCGCTCTGGCTGGGCCCCTTCGCATACAGCTGGCTGGGAAGGAATTTTATTCTGGTCATCATAATGTATACTTTATTTATTTATTTTTAAATATTTATTTTTAAAATATATTTCTTTTTAATTTTTTTTTAGCATTTATTTAATTTTGAGAGACACAGAGAGGCAGAGTACAAGTGGGGGAGGGACAGAGAGGGAGAGGGGGACACAGAATCCAAAGCAGGCTCCAGGCTCTGAGCTGTCAGAGCCTGACGCGGGGCTCGAACCCATAAACTGTGAGATCATGACCTGAGCTGAAGTTGGCTGCTTAACCGACTAAGCCACCCAGGCACCCCTTAAATATTTATTTTTGATAGAGCACGAGTGGGGAAGGGGCAGAGAGGTGGAGGACAAAGGACTTGAAGTAGGCTCCATACTCCGTGCTGACAGCAAAGCGCCTGATGTGGAACTTGAACTCACGAACCGGGAGATCATGACTTGAGCCGAAGTCGGACACTTCAGCGACTGAACCACTCAGGCGCCTCCACATACCTTATGTATAATTCCAGTTAGTTGTCCCCTAACATAATGACAATTATTTTATAACTCAATATCTAGGTAAGTGCCGGAAGCTAGACTTGGATTCTGCCTCTGATACCTTTGGTCCAAGAACTTCAGGAAAGGATGGGTACTGTGAGCACAATGTATGCCTTCTGTTCTCCGGAGCTCAACACAGGGTTGAAAAGGTGAAGTGCTCATTCCAGAATAAACTGAGGACTACGGCTGCGGAACAACATGTCCCCAAGGACAAGTGGAGCAATCCGAGGGGCAGGGACATTGACCATAACAGAATAGATTCAACTAGAAGGGCCTCCCGGGGTTGGTGGGGGGGGGGCGGTGGAGAAGGAGGAGGGAGTGTGCTTGGTGGACACAGACCTTCAGACACACCTCAGCAGGTGGTGGGCGGGGTCAGCTCATCCATCAGCCTGAGCTGTGGGAGACCAGCTCCAGACCTTCCATGTCTTCCTAGCGTGTGAGCTGGAGGCTGCAGACTGCTTCACTCCAAAGTTGGTGGTTTCATCTGACCTTTGCTGAAATAACTTAAAATTAAAGCTGGGGAATTTTACTTTTGCTGACCTATCAATTAGAAATATGTTAATCAGCTCAGCCATACCTTGAAGGCAGCCAAGGGTCTGAGCTCAAATGTCCAGTGACTTATTTTATACCCCAAATACCCCATGATCACATTCAGATGATTGTGTTTTACTCTCCTATCCCATGACTGTAATGTCTTTGGGCAATGGGTTAATCAGTTACTCGACAGCACAGGCTGATGTTAAATTAGTAATCTTTTATTTTTTTTAAGTGGAGATACAGAAATTACCTAATATGACCAATATCTTATTGGGTTTTGGCTGCTGTTATGCAAATAATGAATTGAGAGTGGGAGAGAGAAACGTTGTGAGGAATTTGATTTAAAAAAATTTTTAACGTTTTTATTTAGTTTTGAGAGAGAGAAACAGCACGAGCAGGGGAGGGTCAGAGAGAGAGGGAGACACAGAATCTGAAGACAGGCTCCAGGCTCTGAGCTAACTGTCAGCACAGAGCCCAACGCGGGGCTCAGACCCACGAACCATGAGATCATGACCTGAGCCGAAGCCGGACGCTTAACCAACTGAGCCACCCAGGCATCCTGAGGGATCTGATTTTAAACTTTTCACCACTCTGTTGTAAGAATGAAGAAATCACAGGATCTCATCCTGTAATTTTTCTCCAAGAGTTTCATAATACACAGGACTAAGGTTTAAGTTTGAGTGGAATTTAACCAAAGACTTTAGGAAGCTGATCGTTAGGTATGAAGGAATCTTAGAAAGTACATGTCCATTTGTGAAGGTGATCCGGGAGCAGTTTGGAGCGATCGGTGTCACATAGTAAATGTCCGCTGCTGTGTAGGTGGAATGGTGGCCCCCGAACCATCCTGTCCTAGTCCCTGGGACCCATTCCTGTTACTTTGCGGATGTGATTAAGTGAAGAGTCTTGAGATGGGAGTTTATCCTGGATTGTCCATGTGGGTTCTGGATGTATCACAAGAGCCCTTATAACTAGAAAGAGGGAAGCTGTTAAAGTTACAACAGACAGAGAGGAGAAGAAGAGATGAAGGCGAGGCGGAGAGACGGTAAGATGCTGTTCCACTGGCCTGAAAGATGGAAGTGATGGAGGAGGTACCAGCCAAGGGTGAAAGAACACAGCTCTGGAAGCTGGAAAGGCAAGGAAAAGGATTCTCTTCTAGAGCCTTTAGAGGGAGCGTGGCCCTGTAGAAGTCTTGGCATCCCAACAGAGAACCTTTTTAGATTTCTGACCTCCAGAAGTGCAAGGGAAGAAATGTGAGTTGTTTCACGCCACCAAGTTTCTGGTCATTTGTTAGAGTAGGAATTTGTTTCGTAGAGAGGACACAAACGTGCCACCCCATCAACTCTTAAGCTTTCCGCCTGAGTGCATTGGGTTTTGCAAGTAAAATTCATTACCAAACAGGCTTACATGGAACTGTAGTAGCATTAGTGATTCAAAGAAAGGCAGAATTAAGATGTGAAAAATTTAGAGGTTGACCTGGAGTATAGATTGTCTAGAAAAGCTGTGGGAATAGATGGATCTGGGGATTCTTTGCTTTCTTGACATTTTATGACACGGTTGTGTGCCCCCATCTGCTCTGTGCGAGGAGCTGCCGCCGCCATGACACAAGGGCATGATGTCCTGCCCACCCTTGCCCTCCTCTGCTTCCTCTCTTCCTTCCAGACACAGACACGTGTTCTCAGTGGTTAAAGTTTTCTGCAAGATGACTCTTTAGGGTATGCCTAGTTGTTATTTGATTTGATTAAGATATCTAGAAAGAAAAAAAAAGTTTAAGACATCCTAGAAAGAAAAAAAAGTTTACTTTTATAGAAATTCGATGGAATGTTGAAGATTTGACACCTTCTTGGATGAAATGGAGTGATAGAATTCTCTCTGGTGTATTTGTTTCTTTACTGTAAAGATAGGGGAGTGCTCTAGCTTAATAATATTGTAAGAATGTATTGTTAATGTGCTTAAATTTACTAAACACACCCTTAGTCCAGGGGACTGTGGTATTTTTCTTTTCCTTTCTATTTTTCTCTTTCTCTTTCTCTTCTTCCTTCTCCTCCTCCTTCTCCTTCTTTTGTTTCCTTCCTCCCTTCCTTCCTTCCTCCCTCCCTCCCTTCCTTCCTCCCTCCCTCCCTTCCTTCCTTCCTTCCTTCCTTCCTTCCTTCCTCCCTTCCTTCCTCCCTCCCTTCCTTCCTCCCATCCTTCCTTTCTTCCAAATTCTCAAGATGAGAGATTTATTTTCCTAAAAGATTTTAGTGGGAGACGTCACACTGTCACATTGACAACACTGAGCTCCCTTTAGTCCCCATCTTACATGTTTTTCTTTTACATCTCATTTTGATGAAATAAGACAGAACATTTTTACTACTTGAACTTGGCTTCATTTTATTCTTTGTTTTCATTAATGCTTTTTTTGCGTTGGCACAGAACCCTATTTGATTCACAACACTCTAGGAAAAATGCTTAATTACTGAAAAACTTTGACTGAGATTCAGGAAGAGCATGCAGGGGAACATATTTGTTCAGGTTTGGTTTGTGTGACTTGCAAAAACAGATTAAAATAATCTGAAGCTACACCAAATTGGTGCTTTCGTTGAGAGGATTTGGTTGTGAGTGGAGCAGGAAGAGATGGTGTCTAAGGCTTCCTTCAACTTAAACTGCCTTAAAAGGAGAAACAGAATGCATCACTGCTCTTGCTGGCACGGGACCAGGCTCTTCTTGAGATTTTTCCAGAATACTGTACCCAGTGCAGCAGGACTGAACGTGAATGTTGGCTTTTAAATCCATTCTGTGTGTGTGCATTGGGACTGCTCAGTGACTATGAACACCTAATTAAAAAAAAAAACAGAAAGAAAAGCAACACTGGATTATGAATTAGAAGCCTATGATTTCTACTTCTGGATGCATCAGGATTCATCACTTCCTACCCACATGACTTGAGACCAGCCCCTTCGATGCCCAGAGCGTCCCTTTCTTCTTTCACAAAGTAGCAATATCTGCTTTCCTCTACTCAGGATTCTTCGGAGGATTTAAAGGTTTGGGATGTGGAAACTGTTTTTAAAGAATCGTTTTATCCGACTTTGGTTCAGGTCATGATCTCACGCTTCGTGGGTTCGAGCCCTGCATCGGGTTCTGTGCTGACAGCTCAGAGCTTGGAGCCTGTTTCAGATTCTGTGTCTCCCTCTCTCTCTGACCCTCCCTTGTTCGCACTCTGTCTCTCTTTATCTCAAAAATAAATAAATATAAAAAAAATTAAAGCATCATTTTATAGAAAAATAAGTACTTTATTAGGAAAGTGTTTTGATCTCTCTGAAGTCAAATAAAAGTAAACTTTTCACACACTTGTTTATTTCTTGGGTGGCGATGAGGGGAATCAGTTCTGCTCTTGAGCTGAGAAACAAGGGAGACGGAGGAGGGCTGTTTCAGCTCCTGGTTCTTCGAGGAACCACAGTTGTGACTTTCCCTGACTCTGATGCTAGCGATCTAAGACTGATGAATACCCCTTAGCCTTCACCCATCTCCATACGATGAAGCATGTTTCCAGATCCTTCCAACTTTAATCTCTGCCTAAGAGAGAACAAGGTGTCTGTGCAAAGAAGAGCACGTGGGAAGAGAAATCACATTCCAACAGAGGATGGTATTGTTGGTGTTTGTGCTACGTACTGTTGTTTGTCATAATTGTCCCTCAAATTGTTGGATTCCTGGTTCGTAGCAGGATAATTTAGCTTTGTCTTTAAATTATATTTGGGGCACAGGTACTGGACTAGAGCTAGATCTTCCCAGGTTCTTTCATCAGGCTGTTGTCTCCAGTACAGCAAAGGTAATTTCCCTCGGATTCTGAACAGTGAGAGATGATATTGCACAAGTCATTGCAGGGTCAAACAGTTTTCACCCTTGACATTGGCTCCTGAATCTGCCAGATAAAAAAGTTAGTTCTGTTGTTAAAAGAAGACATCTCCTTGATTTAGCATAAACAGAATGAGACCTATTCCGATTATATATCACAATGAGTAATGGAGGCAAGAGGAATTAAGCATTATTACCACATCGGAAGTCTCTTGAGTGTGATACATTCCACTGTCTGTAGGAGTATGTTGCACAGTGGGAAATACAACCATAATGTTCACCATCCCAAGAGTTAAGGAATCTGTTATAATTATTTCTTGTACATGAATTCCATAAGGGCTTGAATGAGTTCATGAATTAAAGAGGCACCAAAGGCTACTGAGAGAACTCAGAATATTTCCACTTTTAATATTGATACGAGGAAAGACAGTATGTGATACTCAGGGCCCCAGAATGTGGACTGACATTTGATTGATTTAAGATTCCAACTTCTGATTGTGTGTTTGTTGGAATTCAGCATGGTAGGCTCAGTGGATTTTGATTCCATTTATTTGGCAGTTTTGTGTTATTTGGCAGTGTTTGTATGTAATTGTTGCCACTGGAAATACATTTTGGACTTGTTTAACTGGGCTCCTTGAATTGATACCTGAAATTCTGTTTTACAGCACTTCTCTCCTGAGGGATTGGAAAGATAATCCTAAATTGCAAGGGCTTCCAATATATACCAATACATGTAAAATATTGTACATGCATTAAGTTAGAAGAAGGGTCTGATGTATAAATTTAGGAACTTGCAGTTTTATTTCAACCATTAACTGAAAAGGAACAAGATTAACAAAGATCCCTTAAAAATATCCCATTATTCAGAGATGAGCCTCCTTTGGGCCTGAAAGTACTAGTATCTTGTAAGGACGCATAAATGAGCAGTTGCAAAGGACTTGAAAAAGCAAGTTTCTGAAACATGTTATTTACCTCCCAATAGTTTGTGCTTACCGATCCAGAATTAAAACATCATGGATGAATCATGAAATCACCATTTTGTAGGTCAAAATCTGTCCAGTATTGGGGAATTTATGTTCAAGTTCACATAATTCTTCCAAATCAAGCAACAGACATTTATTATGTTATTATCATCAGCGACAGCTCTTGGCATCCTGTAAATCCTCAATGACCCTTTGTTGAAGGAATGAATGAGACAGTAAATGAATGGAAGATTGACTGAGTGAATGAATGTGAGTTTTGGGCTGGGCATTGTGCCGGAGGCCATGGGGGTAAAATGGTAAGGAGTCTAATCGTACGGCTTCTTTTAAAGTTCTGTCCAGATGCCGTGGAATTAATTTTCTTTTTAGTCACCCTGGTCCTGCGGATGTTGCCTCCCCAGAGAGTCTCTTCCTGGATGTCCTCTTGTAAAGATCCCATTGCCATTGCCAATGAAAAATCTGCTGCTTCTAACTCTACCTTTTGTTCCTTCCTCCCTCCTATCACAATTTGAAATAATATCCTTTCTAGTTTATGTGTTGTTTGTTTTCTGTCTTCTCCAGTGAGGTCCGTGATTGGAAGCACCTTGTCTTATGCAATAGTGTATTCGTTTCTTAAATGAATGAACAAATGAATCGTGTGAAAAGAAACCATCTAGTGCAATCTGCTGATTTGCATATAGTCTTACCCAGAAACTAAGTGCTAAGGTGAAATTCAGAGACTTCTTGTGGAATTTAGAATATTAGAGTGAGAAGGCCTTGCCGAGTGAAAGGATGGACACTGCAGTGCTGCAGGTCCTGGGGCTCTAGAACTAATATTCATTCATTAAACAAGTGTCTGTTGAATGTCAACTAAGCACTAGGCAGTGGATATTAGTGGATCATGGAAGAAATCTAAAAGTGGACTTCTTAAGTCCCATCCGATTAAGTTACCATGATCACCTGCTTTTGCAGCCCTGGAGAGTGGTAGTGGGCTTCCCCTTGCACCCACCTGATACCCTCTGCTTGGCCAGAATTGGTACATGGTTGCAGATTACTTGGCTTCCCTTTTCTTTATAGGCACCGATTTCATTGTCATTCTGTTCGCTGTTGGACCCACAAGGGTTGTAATAAGCATCCCCTAGGGTTGCCAGTGAGACTCTATCTTGAACCTTCGTTCTTCATTGTAATTCACTTTCTGTTTGTCACATATCATTAAGCTCTTACTCTGTAATATATACCAAGAACACAGTGATGGACAAGATAGACATGGCTGTAGAATCTCACTGATATTCCATTTTGCCACCAGAGATGGGAAGTCATAAAAGTGGCCTCAGTGAAGTGGGAAGAGGCTATGAAAAATCCAGAAGGTTCTAGACTGTATAGCTAGGGGAGGTGGTAATCAGGGGTGTTCAGGAAAAGCCTTACAGAGGAAGGCTGTTCTATGGACACCTGGGGAAGGCAAGGGCCTGGGTGAGAGGGTGGGAGAGGATGTTCCTAGCAGACGGAGCTGCGTGTTGGAAGGCCAGGGTGCAAGAAGGCCTGGGACACGGAAGCACTGGATACTGTCTGTCTAGCTAGTGTAGTCCCCATGCATCTATGGAAATTTTACAAACTTCCCTTTTGCAGCCTGGAGAATGGATTGGAGGAAGGCAAGATTGAATGCGGAGAGATCAGTTTGGGAGCCTCTTCAAAAATCCAAGCCTGATATAGTGGGAACAGAAGGAACAGAAAGGGAAGCAAGTCCATATAACAGGAATTTAGGAGGCTCAGTTTATGGGATGTGGTGACTGCTGGATGGGGCAAATGGAGGGGACTCCATGATGAAGGGGGATGTGACACTGGTTTCTTTCTTCATCTTTAGAAGAAGTGATGCTCCATTCCCAGGGGGGACTGGAGAAGGGATATTCGTTGTTGCTGGTGTTGGGGGTGGGGGTTGAATGTAAATCTTTGGAGTTTAAGACTCGACCCCCTCCCAGTGACTCGTCTCTCCACTAGTTACCCTGGAACCATGGGTTTCTAATCCTGTTCTGGAAGTGCTTCCCCGCGTTGCCTTTCTAACTTTTCCCTTTGTGCTGGAAGAATGACTTTCCATGGTGGACACTTCTAGGATAGAACCTGAGTCCTGTCACCATATGGAGATTACAGGGGGCTGTTTCCTTCTGACTTAGACCTACTGAGAACTTACGACATAGTCTTTTCAAGCATTGCATCAAATATGGAAGCCAAGGAATGAGGAAAGGCCTCAGGAGTGTATCCCGCAAAAAGTCATAAGCATCTGCAGCCGTCTTGTGTAGAAGGCGTGGAAGAGCATGTCTCCAAGAGAGCGGACGTATTCCTGAAGAAGGTGATTAAGACACGTGTAGGCAACACAAGATGATGGCATTCAGATAAACTGTTAACGAGAAGTCATACTGTGCCAGATGGCATTGCTTTCTAAGACTGCTTACGCTCCTTCTCTGAAGAACTAGTTTACATGTAAATCTGCACCAGCTATTCTGGGATGGCTTTAACTTGAAAGTGACTCGAAGATAATGGAGATATAAAGCCGTGACTCTAGGGCGATGGCGAAAGCGACATTGCTCCCTGATCAAAGCATGTGCTCTTCTGTTACAGCGATAAAATATAATTAGATCTAATTGTGAGGGAACCTGGCCACATAAACTGTTAAAATTATTTTATTTCTAGCAAAATAGCACCTACGCCACCTCACTAATTTCATCCCATTTCTAACAGGAATAGACATTGATTGTTCTATGAGGAATTGACACCCATTTCATCATCGGTTGTAGCAAACTTAAAGTATGATCAGCTTTTAACAAATAAATACTCAGTAATTGTTTAATTTTAGAGGTAATCTTGGCACAGGCCCATGCTTCCGTGTAGTCACAGAGAGGGGCTCTCTGTAGGAACCACGAGGATCCTAGGGCAGTGTGCAGAATGGGGGGCATGACTTCTTCATGATGGTGGACTCATGGATGTTGAAGCTGATTGTGTCCTGGATCCTCATTCCTAGGACCTGCTGCTCTGAAGCTCGCCATAGGCTTTGGCTTGTAAAGATTTTGCTTTAATGGATTTCAACACTTTCTCAACATGGCTGCTTGCCGTGTTTGGCCACAATTAGTAGGGGTACAGAAAACACTCACAGAGATTTCCCATCCCTGTCAGCCTCTTCTCCCTTATTTTGATGTTGCAAGAGATGCAGGGCCTTTACTTTCAACCCTGCCTCATAGGGGTACATGTTAAATCTGGCCCTTCCTTAAATGGGATTCTTGACAATTGTCTCTCTAAAAATTGGATCACGTAAAATGTCCAATGATAGTTATTTGCAGCCCAAGCCAAAGTTTTCAAAAGGAGACCCTTTCTATTGATGTTTTGTTTATTTTTGCTTATTATTTTTTAAAAAATTTTATGTTTATTTATTATTGAGACAGTGAGAAACAGAGCATGAGTAGGGGAGGGGCAGAGAGAGAGGGAGACACAGAATCTGAATCAGGCTCCAGACTCTGAGTTGTCAGACAGAGCCTGACATGGGGCTAGAACCCACAAACCTTGAGATCATGACCTGAGCCAAAGTCGAACTCTTAACTGACTGAGCCACCCAGGTGCCCCTATTGATATTTTGTTTAAAAAAACTGTTAGAACTTTATGTTTGAATACATTGTATATCAGTTAAGTGTAGGTCGAACAAACCGAGAAGTCAGGTAATTTTTGCACCTTCTAACCAAAGGTTTAAAGTTAAAACAATTTATGTGGTCTGTTAAAAGTGTGTTCTCATTACAGCTAATATAATTAAACTTTTACAACCAAATTGACCCTTGTCTAATGCTAGTCTCGTCTTCAAATGATTCTGAATTATCTGGTCCCTTTTAGTCTTTCCTCTGTCTGTAGCCATCATGTAAATTATTCTGGTTAGATGTGTTCATTTAATTATATTTGAAACTTTCTCATGAGGTTGAGAACCCCTTCCCTTGTCCCCGGTGCCATTTCTCTTGATATCTACTTCTACTTTTTGGTGTTATTTTTAGCTGTTTCATCTGGCTCTGTCTTGAGGAATGTGGAGAATGGCTGCTGGGGTGACAGTTAATCTACCAGGACAAATTTCTGATTGCTCACTTTGAGACTCTTTTTATCATTGATCACTGAGGTCATGAACTGGGAAGTCAAAGACAGTGTGGAAGAAAAGCCACACTACCCATCCATGAGCTTGAGCTGTATCTGCTTGCAACAATGAGGAAATAGACCACTGTCTTAGCTTTAGGAATTTGGTCTTCCTGTCGGGAAGATGTGCTGGCAGAAGTGTTTTGAGTACCTTATGCCAAGACTCTCCCTCTCTGGAGTCCTCAGGGCTCAAGGTGCTGGGGCTCTTTGTGTGTGGACACCAGTGTTGTGGCTGCTCTGCCTTCCTAAAGAGGGTGATTAAGTAACTCTCCTCCACGGGCTTCATGGAAGTCAGTGGACAGGAGGAGGTTTAACAGCCTCCACAGTGCAATCAGCAAGAGTTCTGACAACCTGTGTGCCTCTTCCCAAGGGGGAGATGAGGCATTGCTCCATCTACAAGACTATTTCCTGTTCCCCCAAACAGTGAGGCTGTATCTGAGCTCTCCCCCTGGTAATTAGTGAAAATAACTGATGGAGTGAGGTTATAATTTGAAAGTTTGAGTCATAGAAATGTGAAGTATAACTTTTAAAAAAACCCTTCACTAAATGGATTTCTTCATTGGGTGAGCCACACCCATTGAGGTCTCCATTAAGCGAGATAGTTTGGTCCTTTGGGAACTCATAAAATGAGTCTTGGACCCATGAAAGGAAGAGGGAAGTGGGCATCACTTTGTTACCTGCCACGTGAAACTGTTTAATCATTATTGTAGCAATGTTAGATGTTTCTAGAACACTTCTTCACTCCCCAAGCTGTTATATTTTTCTGTCCAAACAGAAGAGGAACAGTGAAGCTAACTCAGACTTTTAATTTTTCAGCATTATGAACTTTGTTGGAGTTTTTTTGTTCAGGAGGAATTACTAGGTGATGGGTTTTGACTTCCATCAAAAATACAGTTACAGGGATGCTGAAGATGTTGGGGCATCAGGCTATGACCCCAGGCATCGGGGATTAGGAAAATAGAGAGGAAAGTCTAAACCTTCAGAGGAGGTCATAGGTTGAAAATTGAAGATAAGATTAAAAAAAATCCAACAAAATGTCCCTCATCATTCAGCTGATACTTGATGCGATTGATTGACTGTATCAGTAGCAATATGGCGTCTCTCTGCTCAGGACGCAGCAATGATGGAGCTCACATGGCTGGGCCCTCAGCCCTTTTTGTCCGCATTCACCGCTTTCTCCCTTGCTTCATCCTGCAGCCACGCTTGACAACATGCTCTTCCTTCAACTGCCAGGTGATGCCCATGGCTTTTACCTTCCCTTCAACAAGAATTCTGCCCCAACATCACCAGCTCAGGAACATTCTACTGGCTGCTCTGTTGAACACTGTACTGGCTGCTCTGTCTGAGTCACTCTGTCTCCTCACTGGCCTCTGTTCTTCTTCCTGCTTAGTATCACCTGCCGTTACATTAGGAAACTGTGTATTTATTGGTTTATTCTCTGTTCCCTCTCCTGCATCCATCCCCCATGAGAACAAGGACTTTGTCATGCTCCTCCTGCATGTCTGGGGCTGGCAGAAGTTTCTGGAAAACAATAGAGGCTCCAGCATATCTCAAATGGGTATGGTGTTTATTATAATTAACACCTTTTGTGGAAACTATGTATTTGTGAAAAATAAACATTTGTGTTTTTTTGGCTTAGTAACATGAACATGGGGAAGATTGCAATGCATAATGTGTAAGCCCTTACTATCCTTTACTAGTTAGCATGAGCTGTCGTTGATTGGGCACTTTCCCCGTGGTGGAACTCTGGACGCTTGCTGTCTTAAATGATGCCAACCGTTGGGTTTTGAAGAAACCTGTGACTTGAAATTAATCTTTGTCCTGTGACAACAGGCAGTTTTAGAATACCCCCGATGTCTGGGCAAGGAACTTCCTATCTTTAGTCAAGAACGATGTCATTTTAAGAGTGGGGCCCTTGTGCTGACTTTCATCCATCACTCGGTGTCCAGTGTTGGAAGAGTTGGCTTGTAAGTTTTGAAGATACACAGTTTCAGGATGATACTTCAAATGCATGGGAATGGCCTCATGTGAGTGCCCCACCATCAAGATTAGTTAGCCCCAGGACGTGGGGGAATCTGTTCAGAGGCCTGTGGTAGTGGAAGGAACTTGGTGTTGGGATGCTCGGCTCCTGTGTTTGCTGCGCTCTCCACCTGCTGGGAGCTTTACGTGGGAACACGTGGTCTCCGAGGCCAGCAGCTCTCTCAGGAGCCGAATAGCCTGCTGTGAGTGTCCAAGAAATAACCCGTGTCTGGGCATCCGGGATCCTTCAGTGCTACCTGCTCTGTGGCACCCCCCCTTCAGCCCCACGTCCATCTCCGTGTTCCTGTGGAGGGGGCGCTGCTCTCTTGCAGATGGGCACCAGCCATTTGTCCGCAAAGTCTCTTCTAAGTGGGGTGTGGAGACCAGGCATGTCCTTCTTGCCCACATTGAGTTTTCCAAATGGGTGAGAACATTGAAAATGCTTTGAATACTCTCTCTTTTGCTCACCTTCTTTGTTTCTTTCACTCCTGGGAAGGCTGGGCGCCAGGTGGCACAATCAGCTAAGCATCTGACTCTTAGGGCGCCTGTGTGGCTCAGTTGGTTGAGCATCTGACTTCAGCTCAGGTCATGGTCTCAGGGTTTGTGGGTTCAAGCCCCGCATCGGGCACTGTGTAGACAGCTCAGAACCTGGAGCCTGCTTCGGATTCCGTGTCTCCCTCCACTCTCTATCTTCCCCTCCCCAACTCATGCTCTGTCTCCCTCTCAAAAATAAATAAACATTAAAAAAATTTTTTCAAAAAGCATATGACTCTTGATTTCGGCTCAGGTCATGATCATGCCATTTGTGAGTTCAAGCCCTGTGTCGGGCTCTGAGCTGCCATTGCAGAGCCTGCTTGGGATTCTCTCTCCCTCTATCCCTGCCCCTCCCCTGCTTGTGTTTTCTCTTCCCCCCCTCTAAAATAAATAAACAATAAAAAAAAAAAGAATGATTCATAAATACTGGAAAGGCCAAATGTGCTATTTCTTTTCACCCACAGCTCTGTCCCAGTGACTCACGTATGTCCCGTATCATCACTACTTGGGAAACGTACCGTATGCAACACACGGTCCAAAGTGATCAAGAAAAATGCCTTCTCTGGAGGAGCACTTTATCGCCCTGGCTGAGTTGGGGTTTCATGTTCTGTGTCCCTTTGGGAAACTGTGGGGGGAATCAAAGACCTGAACGAGGTCTGCTGGCCCCTGCCACCTCCCTTGCCTCCCCTCTCTCATCTTCGCTTCTTTCTTCTCCCCTTCTCCTTCCTCCTGTCTGCCCCCAGTGGAGCCCTTTGGAAGGGCATTTCACGGTAGAGTGGCCTCTGTGTCCTCGGGCAGCTTGTCTCTGGTGAATTTCAAAGACGTGACTTGGAGTCGAGGACTGCGGGCAGGGCCCCCCCACTGGCACCGGGCGCTCCAGTTGTGCTGGCAGTGCGCCCAGAGCCAAGGCCAGCACGTGCTCGCGTGCACAGGGGCAGGCCGACTGACCCTCCAGGACACCGTGGACGCTCCGGAAGCCCAGGGGGCGGCGTGTCCAGAGGCCCTCGCGGCTGGAAGGGAGGCCAGCCAGCTCTCTGCTATTTCTGGTGGGAGGTCACACCGGCACGGGGCGCAGGCTCGCCATGCTGTGCATGTCTCTGAAACTGCAGATCTCGTGTGCTCAGGAATGCGGCTGGCACGGCTGGCATTCTTACCTTGTGCCAAATGGTGCTTCTGACCCGCACGTATTTCGATGGGAACGATTCTCAAATAGAACAGCTTGGTCTGTGCTGCGAGCAGGTGGTTGCTTCTACTTTATTTCTTAGATGCTAAGTGTGTGCGCAGGGCCCCTTTCCTCATGGACACTGCGACCCAGCAGTGACTGTCCGCCAGGGAAAATGACCCATGTGAATGCAGGGAGGTGTTACTTTCCTTCCGTCCTAAATGCAGCCCCTTCGGACGTTTCCACAACCTTGTCTTTTTATGTAAAAAAGTATTTAGGGCCGGAGAGTGAGAGTTGACTCAGAGTCCTCATGATTAGAGATCTGTCTACTTGGGGTCCTGGAGTGGCTTGCAACATTTCCAGTACTGTTCCTATGCCCGGGAAAAAACTGTAGATCCTTGAATTCCGTTACGTGTTTAGTAATTCCAGTGGGATAACCCAGAAACTACACGTTATGCTTTCTATTGGTGGATTCTCAGAAAGTTTTAGGTTTGCCTTTTCAGCACCAGTTTGGAAAATGTGTAGTTGCATCTACCAGAAATCTCAATTTACGGCAGATCCGTCAGGTAAGAGCCGTGTCATTGTCATGTCGCGGGCTGTGTGTCCAGGGCTGGCGGGGTGCCCTTGGGTGACTGTGGGGACCCAGGCTTCTTCTCTCATTCCCTCAGCCGGCTTCAGTGTGTGGCTTTTGTCTTTATGCCTGCTTGATGGCTGAAGGGTGCAGGGATCCTGCTCCTATGTCCTCCGTCCTGCAGCAGAGCACCTGTGTCCCAGCAGGAAGAGGGAGGCGGCTCAGCGTGTCTACTCCTGTTTGCAAACTCTTCCAATTTCCGGTTTGGCTTTTGGATGCTTTCTTTGCCCACTCAATATTTCTTTTCTTATTCTGCACCTAGAGAAGCACCGAGAAGAGTGTGTGTCTGGGTCTGGGTTTATATACTTTATAATAGAATATTTTATATTCACACATACTTTGTCATTCAGACACACAGGCATATTTCCATATTTATCTTTATTTTTTATTTTTATTTAAAAAATTTTTAAACATTTATTTATTTTTGAGAAACAGAGAGAGAGCATGAGCGGGGAAGGGACAGAGACAGACACACACACAGAAGCTGAAGCAGGCTCCAGGCTCTAAGCTGTTAGCACAGAGCACGATGCGGGGCTCAAACCCACAAACTGTGAGATTATGACCTGAGCCGACAGTTAACCTACTGAGCTACCCAGGTGCCCCAAACCATATTTGTCTTTAAAGAAAAAGATAATTTATTATAAAATTAAATTATCTTATCTCAGCCTCCTACATTTTAAAATGTAAATATACATGGATTTTCTTTTCCTTAAAAAAATTTTTTTAATGTTTGTTTGTGAGAGACACAGAAACAGAGCATGAGCAGGTAAAGGGCAGAGAGAGAGGGAGACACAGAACCTGAAGCAAGCTCTAGACTCCAAGCTGTCAGCACAGAACCCCATGTGGGGCTCGAACCCACCAATGATGAGATCATGACCTGAGCTTAAGTCGGATGCTTAACCACCTGAGCCACCTAGGCGCCCCATTTTTTTTCTTTCTTTATTAAATATTTATTTATTTTTCAGAGAGGGGGAGGGGCAGAGAGAGACAGGGAGACACAGAATCCGAAGCAGGCTCCAGGCTCTGAGCTTTCTTCATGCAGACCGATGCAAGGCTTCAACTCACAAACTGCGAGATCATTACCTGAGCCAAAGTTGGATGCTTAACTGACTGAGCCACCCAGGCGCCCCTGGATTTTATTTTTCTATGGTATGTTATTAAAATTCTAATAAAGGGTTCGAGCTTAAGCTGTGTTAGCAAACATTTCAACAGTTATATGAAACTGCTAATGTATTGTGTGAATCAAACATGTTTTAATTGGAGAAACCCTGTCTTATGTAGAAGGTTGCTGATTAATTTTTTCCATACTCTGCATTATAGCATCAGAAATATCAAGAAAATCAGTGTAAGAAATTCTAGCCTCACACAGTGGCTTTTAGGTCAGTGTCTGGGTTTTTTTTTTTTTTTTCATCAAGGTGAGGATAGTTAAGTCTCTTACTAGAGATTTCGTGTGATGTTTAATGAACATTTTAGCGTCTGAAGATACTGATGAAGGTTTCTTACAGAGTGAAGATCTCCAAGCTTAGAAGGGATGTGTTGGCAAGCACCAAGAAGGCAGGGAGAGACCCACGAGGGAGCAAGTGTACTTGACCCTAGACCGCAAACATTTTCCTTTTCTGAAATGAATACAGTGTGGGTGGGACCTGGCAGCAGCCACAGCCTGAAGCTCTGTGCATACGTCTGCCAGAGACAGCAAATACTTTACTATAAAAATGCCCCAAATGTTGCAGGGCTATACAGTTTCACTAAGACATTGTTCATTGTTTATCTGATATGCAAATTCAACTGGGGGTCTTGGATTTTATCCGGTGCCCTCTGTGGGGTGCATTGTGCTGGCCTGGCCTGCATTAGCTCAGTGCAGTCCCTGGTGGTAGAGTGGTGATGTCTGGATCAGTGGAGAGAAAACGAGTATTCTTGGTCGTATAATGAGGTGGACAGTGATGAGAGATGCATACATTAAGAGCTACATAGGGTACCTGGGGGGGTTCAGTCCATTCAATGTCCGACTTCGGGTCATGATCTCACAGTTTGTGGGTTTGAGCCCTGTGTCGGGCTCTGGGCTGACAGTTCAGAGCCTGGAGCCTGCTTCTGATTCTGTCTCCCTCTCTCTCTGACCCTCCCCCACTCAAGCTCTGTCTCTCTCTTTCTCAAATATAAATAAACGTTAAAAAAATTAAAAAAAAGAGCTACCATGATTCAACCTTTGGGATATTGGTGTTTTTCCTGACAGCAGGAGCAGGAGTTAACTTACCATTTGGAAAGAGTATCGCTTCTGAAACCTCGTGGGGATGGCGTCGGCCCACTGTCATCATCAACATGGGGTGAATTTACAAAGGATCGAGTCTGAACCATGTGTTGCATTTAATAGTGTATTGTTAATAACACAAACGAGCTGGGGATTAATCAAAACTTTATAAACTGGCGCTGAATTAACTTAGTGATTTGCAACTGGCTCTGTGTGGTCGGCTTGTTGACAATGACTTATTAAAAAATTGCAATTTCTTCTTAATTCCATCTGTGGTGCTGTAGAACGATACAGAAGATACTAAAATATGAATAACAGATGGATGCTTGCTAATGGGGCTCCACATCCCGTGCATTCTCTCGTTGCTGTTTTCCGTTTATTCATACACCTCTTTCTATAAAATATAACCTTCCTTTGTCCAGACCAACTTTGGCCTTTTTACTCTTCCTGCACTTTCTTATCTCAATTTCTTCTTGCAACCTAACTGCACGATGGGAAGTTTCTCTGCTCCGGAATCCACTTGGAGTTTGGTTTTTGTTATAAGTGGATGGAAGTTGATAATACATGACTAGGTCCAAACACTGGTAAGACGCGGACAGTGTTTGTGTAGTGATGATCGTGGTTTTGTTGTTCATCTGCCATGCCTGTTGATTCCTTATTCCTCGTAATAAAAACACCAGCAACTAAAGAATCAAAGTGTCTGTTCTGGACCACGAGGAAGGATGTCAGGTATCAAACTTCATGCTCCCACGTGAACTTATTCTAGGGCTTACAGCGCGGAAGGCATTGACTGATATTCAGAGATACGGGAGGTCTTTCTCTGGTTGCAAATAGGGTGCAGTTTAATGGGGAAGGAGGAAACCTATATCCAGATAATTAGATTGATCAGGCGTTCTTCCTGTTCTGTAGGGGGCAAGGCTTCTTCATGCCATTATTAATGGTGTACTTTCTGCGATTTTGTGGTGCATTCATGAGCACATACACCCATCATTTCTCTCCGTTTCTTGCCTTTTTTCTTTATTCGGCACTTTTTCATGACTGAGAAGAGACTTTTTTAGTAATGAAAAGTTGACTTAGGTGGGGATAGAAAAAAAAATAAAGAACTGACACAAAAATACTGATGTTTTCACTAAAAATAATTGTTTTTCAGGTGCCCCACAATGGTTTGTGAGATTTTAAGAGTAGTGACACTTAAAAAGTTTTTTTTTTAATGTTTATTTGTTTTTGAGAGACAGAGACAGAGAATGAACAGAGGAAGGGCAGAGGGAGACACAGAATCTGAAGCAGGCTCCAGGCTCTGAGCTGTCAGCACAGAGCCTGACACAGGGCTCGAACCCACAAACCATGAGATCGTGACCTGACCCGAAGCCGGACACTCAGTCAACTGAGCCACCTAGGCACCCAGTCAGTGACACTTTGGATTCCTGGGAAGACTCCTGGTGGTGTTTGTTGGCGGGCAGTCAGCCATTTTTGTGACCAGCTGCTGCGACTCCTTGGTCCCCACTAGGTGGCACCACAAAAGCGTGAGCATCCTTCCTACCCTAGGGAAGGGCTGGACCCTTTCCTGTGCTTATGTTTACACCCACTGTTTTACATTTACTCATCTGAGGTAGCATTACCGTAATTGCAGAAGCGTACATTTTCATTACGTTTTTTTTTTTTTTTTTTAGCTTGCAGGAACTCCTCTACCTGTTGACACAGTGGGTTCTCTAATTGTTAATCCTATACACAAAACAAATACACAACATACAGAACAAAAACATAAGCTAATGCTGCTGAATCCAGCCCCGCCCAAACCATGCTAAAACACTGCCTTTTATGTTCGTGGTTCAAGTCCGTCTCCAACAACCAGGCTTGGGTCATAATGACCCCAGGCCTGATACGTGTATTGGGTCAGAGTTGGTTATTATAGTACTTGTACAACGTCCCCCTGAGAAATGAACAGCTACAGAGAATCTACGCTCATGTACTGTTCCGGGCTCTTTTTCTCCCTGGTGCCATATTGCTGCCTGAGAAGGAGACCCTTTGAACCCCACTTCTGCATACTGGCTGTGACTCAGTGAGAATCGAAAGAGTCTTCCGCAGAGAGTTGAAGCATAATAACAACTCTGTCTTTAAAAAAAATAAAATAAAAAAGTCTTAACTTCCAGAAAAGTATACTGAGGTTTCTAGCATTTATTTCTGAACCAAAATAAAATATGGCAAGGTTTGTTGTAATTTTCTTAAAATAAATGGATGGATGGTGAAGGAAAGTGGTGTTCCTTCAGGGTGGCATTGCCGTATTTTAGGATCTTTGTTGTATTTGTGAGAATGAGGCTCTCAAATGTACTGTTGTAATTCTGTTGTTATTCCAGAAACTCTTTGGTATATAGGTAGCAAAAGCATCATTGAGTGTGGGCCCAGAATTTGTACTCTGTGGGCAATGACTGAATCCAGTTTCAGGAAATGGTTTCTCAGTTCTGAATGAATGGATATTTCATCAGGGCTAATCTTGTATTAAGCATCCTAAGATGTGTTGATTGATAGCAGGAAGCTGAGGAATGCTTGACTCTTATTTCTGAGAATCTACCAACTGCCAGGATCTGGAAGGAAATAAGAGTATAGAAGCCAAAGCCAAGGCCAAGGCCAGGTACAGGAGCACTCAACTGGGCGCATCCCAACTTAGCCTCTGCCCTCCAGTCCTCATTCCCCTATACTTCTTCTCTTTCCACCCCTCATCATCATCTGGAGCAAGGGTTAGCCTGTGTTGCTAGATTAGAGACTAGATCCCAGAGCAGCCCAAGCTTTCCTCTTTCCCCATTTCCCTGAAAACCTGTCTTAATCTTGACCTGACCCCTTCACTGTTGAGGAAAGGCCAACCCAAGAAAAAAGATCACCTCAGCCTACATACAAAAAGCAATTATGGGAGCGCCGAGGGCAAGCTGGCAGCTCCCCAGTGCCCAAGACTTCTCTGGCTCAAGGGCTGACACTTGGCTTCTTGGGCTCTGGGAATTCAGGCAGGCTGCTGGTGCTCATCTTGGTTCCCGAGACGGGTGAGAGAAGCCGAGAGCCCACTCCTCACCCAGATAGACGCCTGCCCGTTTTTCCTCCTTTCCTGTCTCTGCCTCTCTGACCTAATGGAAAAGAAGTACTTTCTTTGAGCACAGTGAGGCATCTGTTTCCTGGAACACATCTGTTTAAAAACGCCTTTGAACTTGAGCACTCCCTCGCAGGTTAGGAAGGACGATGGCTGGGAGGAGCTCTGAGCGTCCTGAGCCACCATCCCTCACCTTGTTCAGTGTCTGCTCTTCCCTGAGGGAGGAGTCAGGGATGAGGGACCCACAACAGTCCCATTGCACGTATGATGGAATCAAGAATATCTGATGAGAGTAGAATGGTAAGAAGTGGTTCTTTCCAGGTATGTAAGTTACATGTCAGGTTTTTTTTTTTTTTTTAATAATGTCAGTAGAAAAATGTTTCTAGTCAACGGAAACATTAAAGGCACTGAATGACTTAATAATTTAAAAGTCAACAATTCTCTTTCTGCCGAGGTGACCAAAAGGGCAGTTCAGTCAACATTACTGGTGTCTCCCATTTGGAGCTAAAGGTACTGCAGTGACTTCCGGGGTCAGAGGGAAGGCAGTGGGTCTGTTGTCCCTCAGCCTCCCTGCAGTTAACTTTGGACGGCCTCTTTGTGTTCAATCCTGTTTCCAGCTTTACCTGCTGGTGATCCCAAAAATTAGCACGTAATTTATCAAGTTCGAATACAATAGAGTGCATCTGCCTTTGAGTGTCATCCCAGAGTCAAGCTGGCCACTATCTGATGAGGAAAGAAGGGGTGCCTCTGCCTCTATTTGATGAGGAAGGAAGGGATGCCTCTGCCTTGTGTAGTTTTAGTGAGACATTAATGAAGGCACACCAGCCCAGTGGTTAAGAGCATCAGTAGATCACTGCCCCTCACTTATCTGCTGTGTGATGCTGGGCAGTATATGGACTTCTGTGGCTCATTGTCCTCTTCTGCAAAATGAGGACAATAATGGCACATTCTTTTGGGGTCTCTTGAAGGTGGACTGTCACCACCAGTAGCATGCTTGCATGTCTGGTGTCTTGAAGTGCTGGCTGAACACTAGTGAAAGGACACAGGTCTGAACCAAACTGACTCCATGACAGGCTTCAAGGTTCCCCTCTGACCTTGGAGGCCTAGGTGTTGGTTTCTCAGAATCATTAGACAATAAAAGGGCACAGAGTGCTCAACCAGGGACCACCCTAGGAACACCCCATCAGAAGCGGCCAGCTAAAATGCTTAACATTCCTAAGGGCAGGCCTAGAGATAGAAGCTATAGATAATTACTTATTGCTTAAGGCTAGTTACACCCTACGTGAGGGTCCTGGGTCCACTCTATAATTGGTTAATACTCTAAATGTTGTGATGGGATCCCGCCAAAAGTAACAGAACACTCTGGACAAAATGTATGGTAAAGTTGCTGCCAATGATGTTATGTGATAATGATTGGATCACTGTACCTGTGTCACAATTTCCTGTAACTCCCCCTTCCCAAAACCCATAAAAACCCTGCTCAGCCCTTGTTTGGGGCTCTCAGCACGGATCCACTGCGCTGGTGAAATCTGTGAGACCGAGTTTAGGCCTGGCCAGCCTAATTCCGTAATAAAGCCCTTTGCTTTTGCATGTGTGACTCAGTCTCCCTGGCGGTCTCTGGTGTTCGGGGACGATATTGTGATCTGGGCATAACACTAGCAAACACAGTCTACATTATGAACCCTCCTTCGCATATTTCCAGAGTATGCTCTGCCCCTCACCCTCAAGTCTCAAATATCGGGAGGTGCGTCCAGCTGTTGAGACGTCGGACTTCTGGCTGCTTCCTCCATCGTTGGCGCCGTGGCAGACTCCACGCCCCGGTGAGGGTGTCCAGACATCGTGGGCTCTGTCTGAAAATATCACGGGAAGGCAGCAAGCTTCAAAATGCCTAAGGCTTTTTCTTTTTTAAATAAAAAGATACTTGAGCATAATGATCTTTGAGGCGGTATGAACAACCGGGATGCTGTGCTTGCGACACCACTGATGTTCCGTATCTATCAGCTGGACCATTAGGAGCTCATCATTCTCACACGTTCAGCACCGTGTGAAAGTGGTTGTCTCTATATCATCTGGGCTCCACTAGCTCCAAGTGTTTCAGAGAGAAATATCATGTCCCCGTAAGTGTCTAATATGCTAACCTAAAGGGGGAAAGAAAAATGGTTCCATATGATAGTCTCTAATAAAGCAGTGCATTTAGAAGACCATACCAGATTAACTAATTTAAAAGACAAATATTGGATTGGTATGCAAGGCTATTTTAAGGCCTTTTTATGCATGCATATTAAAACACAAATGAGTAGTGATTATCTCAAATAGCCTGCTTGGAATATTGTCCTTCCTGGGAGCTGGTTGCGGGGTATGTGTGGTTTTATGGGCTTTAAAAATACCCTCACGGACTGATCTATAAGTTATGGAAACGGATACCTGACAATAAAAAGTGAAGGATCGAAGCAGTTCTTCTTAAGACGCAGCCTTCCTCAGGTAACCTAATGAATACTCCAGGACAATGGTTTTGGCCTGACTTCTCGCAGGCAGGCTAGCGAGTTGAGTGGACAGAGCACACACTTCAGATTTTGATGTCTCTGAATTTCAGATATGACCTTGCCACTTACTAGCTGGCCTAACGTGGACCTGTTGTCCGATGTTGTCCGTGCTGAGAAAAAATGCATATAATAATATTTCTTTTGGCCATATTCACTGCAACTTCAGTGTGAGAGGCAGCGGATTCAACACAGTGTCATGACCTTGGTAGACAGTCTAGGTGGAAGTTTCTAGGGCTTCCTTGTGGAGTAAACTTCTCTAATGATATTACCCTTAAGCCTCCTCTACAATGCATTTTATCAAAGCAGGTGATTATACATTCTTTGTCCATGAACTTTACTTTTGCTCAAATGTTCACTCAGGAGGTATGTAGTGCCCACCGTGTTGGGGATACAATGGCTGACCTTCCTCCCAAAGCTTCCTTTCTGGTGCGTGTGGAGGAGGGAAGGGGAGCAGGTCATCCGTGAGGAAACAAGTGAATATTCAGCATATCAGGAGAAAACAAATTCTGCCAAGAAAGTTCAGGAGGCTCATTTCAGCTTTTTTCATTCTTTCTTCTCCCTTCACCAGCACTGAGGATGCCTAGGAAAATCCGGTCTTTCTCTTCCTAACTGGCCTCTCACATTGAGAGGAAAATGGACATAGATGGTTTAATTGAATAAATTGTTGATACTTTTTTGGTGAACAAATAAAGTATTTGTGTTGTGTAGGTTGAGAATAACCACATTTTATGTTTGTCTCTGTGGGATTCACCAGGGCAAGGATTGGGGGCTGCTATGCAAGTCTGGTGTCAAAGTTCTTTCTTTTGCCTTCAAAATTGTGACAAAGATATGATGGTGGAGCCAGCGTGGTCTTCACACATTTTAACACAATGGTAGACTCATTTTCATTAGGCAAAGCTATGTTGGGAATACTCTTATAAGTCTTGTTTACGTATTTCTCCCCCAGATGTTCCTCTTCCAAATTTCGCATGGTTTTAGAATTGGGGAAAATTGGACCAGACATTGGTTAGATGATGTGAGAAGTAATGCATTTGGCAGTTTGGCTCAGGCCTGCCCCTCCCACCTGGGGTCTTACTGTGGCTAGGGCCTGCTATCTCTGTCCTCATAACTGCTTTGTGTGGGGAGTGGTTTTGGGGGCTCCCATGCTGGGCGGGAACAGAGCACCTGCTCTTACCTCATCTTGCTTCTCTTTTGAAGACCTGCCTATAAATGTGACTTTTAGAGAAACCATGTGGATCAGCATGATTTTTGCTAAGAAAGGAAGCACTAGAGAGGAAGGCCGAGGACACTCCCTTAGCCACTAGAATCTTGTAGAAAGCCCCAGCTGCTTGGGAAGACTGTCATAGGATCTGTGTCTGTTAACTGCCTCTTGAATTTTTATATGCGCTGTCTTCCAACTGGATGGCTTCCTTTGGTATAAAAAATGATGCTTTTGTAGATAGACTATGTGGCACATGTGTAGAAAATGAATTTCAAACTAGATTGGCAGCTCTGGCATTTTGGTTTGCAGCCCAAGAATGTTTTGTGAACACCCACATCATTTCATTTTTAAGTATCAATAGGAATGTATTGAGTTCCAAGTGAGCACCGTCCAGAATGAAGCCAGCATTTTTGATGACCAGCACTTTCCTATTTTTTCAGCCTTATTGTTCTCTGTCCATGTGAGGCATTGCTCAGCCCAGAAGAAAGGAAATATTATTTTTTTCATCCTCAATTTCTTCTCTCTGTTCAATAATTTTATATCCCTTATGCCATGGTCTGACTGTTCATATCCCCCAGGTGGGACCTTTGGAATGTAATTTGCTCATGAGGATGGAGACCCGATGAAGCACTAGGTCATTAGTGCTTTTATAAAAGGGATCTCGCAAAGCTCCTTGGCCTCTTCTACCATGTAAGGATACAGGGAGAAGTCTGTAATTCAGGAGAGGGTTCTCACCCCACTGTTGTGGGTGAAAAACATTCTAAGGCACCTGTAGCAAACACCACATTCTCAAACCAGTTAGAAAGTCTAGTGCCTGGAGAACTGATCTGGGTTAGAATTTGATTCTCTTGCCCTTTGGGCCACCCATGTGGATAGGAGGCCACAGTGCTAGTCTTTTCCTTAATTTCTTTACAAATAAATTGGTGGATGTGGAGTGCAGTTACTTTCTTTCTGTCAAAAATCATGAAGGATCTGGGGTTTGGCCCTCCTTGCAGGCAAATGGTTAATCTGCCATAATTTAATGGATGCTGGCAGAAGCCATGAGACTCTCGGTTCAGAGATAAAGGACTTCATTTCTACCAGGACAGTAAGCAGCATGAACATTGTGTTTGCATTGAGTCCATTGCTGCTCTACAGACCCCATGGGAAAGGCATGGAGGGCCCAGGTGAATTAGCACATGCAGTGGATGTGCACCATGGCTGAGAAACGCAAATCGTTGATAATGACTGCATGCAAACCCACCGGTGTTTGCCCTAGAAAGAGGCATTAGCTTTTGTTACATGGGACAGTGATCAAATCTGACACCATCTCTGTCTTCCAAGACTGTTGTTATACCAACATCCTTGGAGAGATGGTTCAGAACAAAAGTTAACAGTGTCTCTGCTCTTAAAATGTTTGGAAACATGAGATACCCATGGTGGATTATTTGCCGATGCTGACATATACATATATCCCCTGACAGCTCTTCTCAGAATCTTAAAGGTTTGTGACTTTGTTCATACTTGTCCTCTTGCAACTAATTATTCCTAACCTTTAAAAATTAACTTCTTTCTTTGTTCTCCTCCCACAGCTCATCCTTTTCTTCTTGTCCTAATACTGCATCATATTATGTATTTCCTTTTTATTCATACCAATTGATGTATTTTTCTTATATTCTTATTAGACCATCAACATTCAGAAGATATTCATGTTCAGTGGCCTACTACCATGCTTGTGACCTAGAAGGTACATACAAATAAATGTCTGTTGAATGAATTGATGAATAAATGCATCCCAGATTCTTGTTAGCAAAGAGAAAAACTTCGAATATCTACTGTGTAATTATGTTACTGATTCAAAGGATAAATAGAATAAAATAGGAGTGTTCTTAGAAAATTATTCTGAAACGCCTGCACATATATTTCAACTACAAACCTTAGCGAGGCTTGTTGGGTTTTGTGAACTGGCTAGGATTGGCTCCCATATTGGGCCCATATTGGTGATGTCAAATGGGCCTGCCCACCTTAAGGACAGCTGTGGCTCTGAGACTGCTAACTTTCTAATCTATGGTGCTGAAGGGGAGGGTGTGGAGAGGTGCTGGCCGGAACTACTTAATGAGCTTATCCCAACCTGTGCAAGGCAAACACCTCTGACTCTAACTTCTGCAGCCTGTGCCATAGCCGTGGTCCAGACGCAAATGCTTTCTCCTAACTCATGTTTGACCTCCTTCTGCACTTTACAGTTGACATTCATTTCTTAATTTTACTCAGGGAATAGATTCTCATCGAAAACTGTAAGTAAATACCCAGAAGAATCTTTGCAACTTGTATTTATACTGTAGCATTGGAACTGGCAAGGTGGAAATTCTTAGTAAGAAATACTACATTTTCATGATCAAATAATAAGTAACATATCTTATGCTTTTAAAAATGTTTATTTATTTTTAAGAGAGAGAGAGAGAGAGCAGGGAGGGACAGAGAGAGGGGGACAGAAGATCTGAAGCGGGCTTTGTGCTGACAGCAGAGAGCCTGGTGTGGGGCTTGAACTCATGAACCATGTGATCATGACCTGAGCCCAAGTCAGAAGCTCAACCAAGTGAGCCACCCAGGCGCCCCACGTCACCTGTCTTCTACACATTAGCTGAAGAGCAGAGATATATTCAGACATTCAAAATAAGAAACTTACACTCAAAGTTTATTTCCTAGTCCTTATAAGTAGAGTTTGGGTAACAAGTACAAATTGCTATCCTGGAAGACTTGAGAATAACTTCAGATAGATTGATTTATTACTTATCTATGACTGCCCATTTTCATTTTTGCTTATTTTTATTTTAGAGAGTGGGAATGTGAGTGAGGGAGAGGGGCAGAGGGAGAGAGAGAATTCTTTTTTAAATGTTTGTGTATTTTTGAGAGAGAAAGAGGTAAATGGGGAAGGGGCAGAGAGAGAGAGAGAGAAAGAGAGAATCCCAAGGAGGCTCTGCCTTCTATGAAAAGGAAATAATTAAGCTCAGTCTTCATGGAGAACATTTGGAAGTACAGATCCATACAGATCAGATATGAACATGGCCAACTCATTTTTAAAAAAATATATTTATTAAAAAAATTAACTAGGGGCTTCTGAGTTAGTAGGTTGAGCTTACGACTTCGGCTCAGGTCATGGTTTCAATGGTTCATGAGTTCAAGGCCACCGGGCTCTCTGCTGTCAGTGCAGAGCCCACTTCAGATCTTCAGATCCTCTGCCCCCGTCTCTTTCTGCCCCCCCCATCAGGCTCTGTGCTGACAGCTCAGAGCCTGGAGCCTACTTCAGACTCTGTGCATCTCCCTCTCTCTCTTTGCCCCTTCCCCTCTCATGCTCTGTCTGTCTCTCTCTCTCTTAAAAATAAATAAATGTTAAAAAATTGACTAAAAATATGCACACTATTTAGCACATGCTAGCCATAGATAGTACTTGCTAAAGGTATAATAACCCTGCGTCTGTTGTGTTGACCCTGGGCACACTAGGAGAGAAAATCAAATGGATAATTTGTTGGCTCACTGCTAGAAAACATTCTTTCAAACATTTTCATTTTTATAAAGGTCAGTTCAGAGCCACTTATGGCATGTGTGTCCCTTCATATGGTGCCAGTGTCACGCTGACGTCACATCAAAGCTGCCATCGAGTTACCATTTTCCACGTGTGTTTCCTGTGAGTCACAGACAGGATAGCAAGGCGAGAGTTCCAGCAAGGAGATGGCACATGTTTCTAAGAAGAGAAAACATGACAATATCGACTTGACTTTGCATATTTGTAGTCTGGAGGAAAAGAACTTTAATCCCATTATCAAGGGCTGTCAGGCCCTAATGAGATTTTTCTCTCCTTGTTCCCTGGTCTCCATGGCTTTTAGTTAGTTCTGTTTTATAAATAGAAAGACTGTACTGACATTCTCCCCATAGAGATAAATAAGTTAATAATTAATTATTAATGCTAGCAGGGCATCGTTCTTGAGGACTCTTACCGTAATCACACTAGGCATGTGTGGGGAAGATAGAGAGGAAGCCATCTTGAGAAAAAATCTGTGAGACTTTCCAGCTTTATTTTATTTACTTGCTGTTATTGTGAGACAGAGAGTGTGTGGAGGCGTGGTAATAGGTGAGGGAGAGAGAATCCCAAGCAGGCTCCAGACCCAGCAAAGAGCCTGATGCAAGGCTCGATCCCACGGCTGTGAGGTCATGATCTGAGCCAAAATCAAGAGTTGGATGCTCAACTGGCGGAGCCACCCAGGCGACCATGGTTTTATAACTTTCTGAATACACATTAATAGTGGTGATGACAGTATGCTTTTCAATGCTTGTTTTCTATATATTTATTAATCAAGAGACTCTTTTTTTTTGGTTCACAACAAAATAGCACATGAGGTCCAGAATTCCCTTTTACTCCTCGGCCCCCCCTACATGCCCACCAGCTCCCCTGCATCAACATTCTACAGAGGAAGGATATATTTGGTACAGCGGAAGAACGTATGTTGACATGTCGTTAACACCTAAAGTCTATGGCATACATTAGGGCTCACTTCTGGGGTTGTATGTTCACTAGGTTTTGACAAATATATAATGATGTGTCTGTCATTTTAGTTTTATACGAGTCGTTTCGCTGTTCTAAAATATCCTCTGTGTGACAGCTGTTTGTTCTTCCCTACCCTAACCTCCCGGGAAGCACTAATCTTTTTATCATCTCTATAGTTTTGTCATTTCCAGAGTGTCATCTACTCTAGTTAGATCATACATGTGTAGCTTTTCAAGATTGGATTCTTTCACCTAGTAATATGCATTTAGGGTTTCTTCCAGTCTCTTCGGCCTGACAGCTCATTTTCTTTCTGTGCTGAATAAGACTCCTCTGTCTGGAGGGAACACAGTGTATTTACCCCTTCGCCTATTGAAGGACATCTTTGTTAACCTTAAGTTTTGGATATTACAAGTGACAGTATGCCGTTGGAAGAAGTCTCTCTGATGTTATTTTCTTCCGAATAAAGATTTCTGTAAAAACGCAGAGCAGAGGGAACGAGGCTGTGGCAGACGCCAAGGAGACAGTGAGGAGAGAGCTTGGGTGTTGGGAGGTCAGTGGGCGTGGGGTCCTCTGGTGTCCGATTCCCGTGTGTTAACTTGTCCTCCAGACGGAGGTGAGTGTGAAACCTGGGTTCCCCGTTCAGATAGGTAATGAGGCTCTTTCAGGATGGCCCAGGAGTCCGATCGAGGAATGATGAGACAGACACTCTCTGATGTTATATGGATGTGATTTTGACTCCCTACCATTCGTGTGAAGTTAAGCACGTTTCTTAATCATCCGGAGCCTCAATTTTCTCTTCTAAAAAATGTGTCAATAATGGCTTCCTGGTAACGTGTACACAGAGCTTTGCCTCAAAACAGTGGTAAACAGGTAATTGCTGCTCTCCATTGAACTTACTGCTCTACTGCCCAACTCTTTATGACATTCGCTTGTTATCTTCTTTATTCTTTCTCCTTTACAAAAATATAAGCTCCAGGAGAGCGGAGATATTTATCTGACTTGTTACTAATGGGTCCTCAGTGTCTTGAAAAGTGTCTGATACACTTAATAAAAAGCTGTTGAATGGATGAATGAATTTTCCAATGAACTGATGGACATGATAGAAGCTTCTGTGTGCCTTTTGTCTGTATTCCAGGAAGACTGGTAACAGATTTGCCAATGAAGAGTGTGAATATTAGCAAGTGTTTGCCAAAAGTTGAGGACCACTACTAGCAAATCAGTTAATCTTATTGTGGTTCCCTGAATTAGGATCTCTACTCATGATTGGAGAACCATCAAATTTAGCCATAAGAGGGGAGCCTGGGTGGCTCAGTCAGTTAAGCATCCGGCATCAGCTCAGGTTATGATCTCACGGTTTCTGGGTTCGAGCCCCACATCAGGCTCTGTGCTGACAGCTCAGAGCCTGGAGCCTGCTTCGGATTCTGTATCTCGCTCTCTCTCTGACCCTCCCCTGCTCATGCGGTCTCTCTCTTTCTCAAAAATAAGTAAAACATTAGAAAAAAATTTTTTTTTAAATTTAGCCATAAGAATTTAGGATGGGTGAAATAATAGGGCCAAAAAACTTTTTCTTCCATTTTTAAATTATTTTTGTGTTTATTTTTACAATTTTAACATTATTTTTGTTGTGACGATTTAAAGTTGAGCTGATTAAAATAAAACATGAAAGTTGATTGTAGAAATCTAACCTAACTTTATTGTATTTTAAATATTTTTGTTTGTTTGTTTATTTTGAGAGAGAGAGTACGTGGGGTAGGTAGGGGCAGAGACAGAGGGAAAGAGAGAATCCCAAGTGGGCTCTGTGCTGACAGATGCGGGGCTCAAACTCATGAACCGTGAGATCATTACCTGAGCTGAAATCAAGAGTCAGACCCTTAACTGAGGAGCCGTCCAGGTGACCCCGGCTCTGACCCTAAATTCAATAGGAGAATTTGACAATGCTTATTGTCTGTTCATCAACTTTTACTTTCTTTCACAAGTACCTGTTCCTGACTTTGAATTACACGTACAATCTAGCTATATAGATATGAAAGAGCTTCAAAGGCCCTGAGGTAGGTCAAATGTCTGCTGTGGGCAGATTGTTGTGATGGGCTTATTAGGTGGGGGAAACTGAGGCAGAGCAGTGTGGCATACAAGTGTGGCCCCTTCTGGCTGAAGCTGAACCGGAGGGTGTCCTGAGCCACGTGCTGGCCACATGGGGCGGAGCCCTGAGGAGGATGGCCAGGCGCTGGCTTGGGACAGAAGAGTCCCCAGTTTTTCTGCTGTTGGTCTGCCCCTGGGTTCTGAAACCGCTGTTGTACAAACCACTCTCTGAGGCTGGAGAAGGAGGGATTGAGCTTTGGCTCTGCTCTCTTTATCTGGGAGAGGACCGAGGGAAGGACAGGCGGTGGGCAACAGTGGGCAAGGAGAGTTTTGGCAGTGGACCAACTGCCACTTCCCAGTTCCGGGAGAGAAGCTGGAGAGTGTCCGGGTTCAAGGCTTGGGTGAAAGGGGACATGATTGTCAAAGACAGTGTCCTCTGGGGGGTAGAGCATCCACAGGCCACCACAGCCCTCTCTGGGCAGGTCCCGAGGAGCAGCGGGACAGCGGGCCATATTCTCCGGGTGGCCTGTGGTGGAATCAGGTGTCCGTATCAGGTCCCTGCGAGCTGGTTATTTTTGGAGCTCCATGTTAAGCCATTTTGTGTCATGCCAGCCCCTGTGAGCACAGGACCTGGATAGCATCCTGTGGGAGGAAGGATGTTATTTATGTGTTATACATCTATATTATTTATTTTTATTTCTATGTTAGAGAGTGAGTGAGCGAGAGGTCTTGAGGTCTTGCATGAGTGGGTAAAAGGCAGAAGGAGAGAGAGAGAGAGAGAGAGAGAGAATCTTAAGCAGGCTCCATGCCTAGCACAGGCTGGATCCCACACTCCTGGGATTGTGACCTGAGCCCAAATCAATAATCAGATGCTCACCTGCTGAACTGCGCCGGGCGCCCCAAGACATCTGGTTTAATTAATGCATTTGAAACAAGATACTGATGGTCAAAGCTCAATTTAACTCTGAAATTATTTTAACTGGGTGTTTTTATTTTTTTCCCAATTCAGAAAACTTAAGGAGGGATCACATGGAAGGAGAAATCGATCTCCTCTCCTCTCTGACTGACTTCTAGGAATCTGGCTTGTCATCTCCCAAAGCCGCGGGGGGAGGCTGGGGTTATGCCAGACAGATCTTGGGTCAGTTTAAATAAGGCTTAGTGTGCTTGCCTTGTTTCTCTTCTCTGCCGCGTGGGCCTTTGAAGGAATGCAAACCGGGCCTTTCTTAATGTTCTCAAATTGCAAACGTGGCTCCTTTTTTTTAGCAAATGAGCAGAAGAGAGTTGACAATCTTATTAAGTGCATTGACTCCAAAGAAATATGTTCAGACGTTTTACATATGTTGGATTATTCAACATACATAGAATTCTATGTACATATTCCATGTCCATAGTCTCAACCAAAGAATTCAATTTGTTTCCTTGACTTAGAAATTGCTCATGTGTTTATTTCCAGTAGGCTCTGCCCACCGGCTCACGTGTATAACTTTTCCATGATCATGCAGCAAGAAAGTGCTCGTGACAGCGGATGGGGGTAAGGTGGTGGTAACTGAAATTCAGCATTCCATGGCTAAAAATTGGAAATCATGAGTGGTACTTGAAGGCAGGGGATTTAAAGCAAATAATCACCTGGGTGGCCCTATTAGATAGAAATCTGTGCTTTGAATCGTAATAGGCGATAAAGTTAGAAGTAACGGATCCGTCGCTAGTGTGCGGTCGTCAGAGCTTTTCCCATTTGGAGCTGCGTCTGCCCTGCTCTGGGCCCTGCTCCAGGGGCACTTTCATTTCCTAAGTGTTAAATACCTACTTCACTTTTTTAGTTCTGTTTGAATTATTTTGGACATGTTATTTGAAGAGTGCTTCTCCTCAAAATTTCTGATACTCAAATTGGATATGGTGGACCAGACATATTTGCAGCATAATCCACAGTATCTAGCCGTTCTGTCTCACGGTGGCAAACTATGGTTACCAGCCTCTCCACCGATCCCCCTGGCTCTCTCCCCAGTAGCACCTTCTCAGTTACCTTCTGTCTCACCCCCCCCCCCCGCCCCTCGCCCAGGGCCTGTCTCCTAGAGGGGCCAACACAGGTATGCGTTTTATGAAACACTGGGGTTTTGTTCCTTTTTGCACAGGTAGGAAGATGGCGTGTGAGCCCCGCCCCTAAATTTCACATTGTTGAAAGTGGGCCAAGCGTCATGAAAATATAAATTGACTTCTTGCTGCAGCTAAATGCAAAATTACAGCCAGAAACCAAACCAATCAAAACAGCTAACCAACCAGTGAACGTTTTAAAAGATACTTTTTGCAAACAAGGCTGTGTTGAGTTAAAATGCAAAAGAACCCCAGAGGAGAGTTCACACTAAAACTTATTCAATTTGGAAGGAATTTTAGATATTTCTAACATTATCTTTTCTACAATCTATTATTTAAAAAAAATTTTTTTTAGCGTTTATTCATTTTTCAGAGATGGGGAGAGACAGAGCATGAGCAGGGGAGGGGGAGAGAAAGAGGGAGACACAGAATCCGAAGCAGGCTCCAGGCTCCGAGCTGTCAGCACAGAGCTGACATGGGGCTTGAACCCCTGGACCGTGAGACCATGACCTGAGCCGGAGTTGGACGCTTAACTGATTGCGCCACCCAGGCATAGGGTAGGGGCAGAGAGAAAGGGAGAGAGAGAGAGCTCAAGGAGGCTCCATGCTGTCAGCACAGAGTCTGAGGTGAGGCTCAAACTCAACAACACTGAGATCATGGCCTGAGCCGAAACCAAGAGTCAAACCCTTCACCAACTGAGGCACCCAGGTGATCACAACATTTTCTTTTAAATGCACACATCCTTTATCACTTCCAAGGTCCACGATTGGGAAGGGGAGCCAGGGTCATGTGCTCAGATGCCCGTCTTGGGTCCCACTCAGGATCAGGACTGTGGATTAGACAAGGGTTCACACAGGCTCTTCAGGCTGGCGTTGCCAGAAAAAATACAGGGTGCCCGTTTGGATTTGAACTTCAGATAAACAGTGCATACTTGTGCCAGTATAAACCTGTCCTAAACTGACCCCTCCCAGCAGTATCCGCTGTTTGTCTGAAATGTACATTTCACCATTAGAGCTCTGTGCTACCTGTCTGCACCTCAAGTCCAGTGCACATCTTGTGTTTTTATTTGCTAAATTTGGCAAATAAATGATGTCTGGTGAGCAGAAGCCGCAGTGCCTATGGAGATGGAGGTGTGATGGAGGGTGGGAGTGGAGGAGAGAGCGACCCATCCTTTAGAGACTCAGAAGCATGGGCTCCCTAGAACCCCCAAACCGCGGATGCACCAGATACCACTCACCTTGAGAACCGGCTCGAATGTAAGGGTAGTAGTTGAACTGAAATTGAAATGGACTCCCTTGGTACCAATCAGGTGCTTTCTGAATGCCAACTTCATAGTTGTCTTAGTTCATTCCGGCCGCCGTAGCAAAATACCATATCCTACTAGGTGGTGTGTAAACCACAGAGATTTCTCACAGTCCCGGAGGCTGGGAAGTCCAAGCTCAAGGTGCTAGCAGATTTGGTATCTGGCAAAGGCCCGAATTCTGGTTCATAGAAAGCCCTGACTGGTTTTCTCAAATGGCGGAGAGAAGGTGAGCGATATTACATGAGCCTCCCTTCCACGGCCAGGTTCATTCCTGAGGCCTCCACCTCAGACCTGATCACCTCCAAAGGCCCCCCCCCCCCGAAACTGTCACCCAGGGGGTTAGGCTTTGACAAATGAATTTGATGAGGAGGGGACATAACGATTCATCCCAGAGTACTAAGCAACTGTATGAATGGTCCAAACAAGACTTAACTGGGAATGACCTATAAAAATAAATGTGATCAGTTCAAATGCAATACCAGAGTCTGCTGACTTATTTCTAGTCCTTTGCTTGAAATTTAAAATAATTCCTCTATGGTATTATTAAACCATAGTCTTTGATGACAGATCTTTTAGTGTTTCCGTTTAGTATCATTAACTTCAAAGACAGTGAATGTTGAGTGTGTTAGCTATTTGCTTATAGCCTCCTGATGATACGGGAAATAAGAAGCTGTGTGTTAACACAGAGATCACATACAGAATCTTCTATATTTTCCTGACTGTGGGAAGTCAAGGAAATGATGTTAGGGGCTAATTATTGTTGACATATTTGTCAGATGACTATAAAAACCATACACATAGCTGTCATTTTAATTTTAATTTTATTTGTTTAGTTTTCAATGTTCATTTATTTATTTTGAGAGGGAGTGCAAGCAGTGGGGAACAGGGGGAGAGGGCGAATCCCAAGCAGGGTCTGTGCTGTCAGCGCAGAGCCCAACGCGGGGCTTGAACTCACAAACCATGAGACCACAACCTGCACCAAAATCAAGAGTCAGATGCTCCACTGTCTGAGCCACCCAGGCACCCCTGGCTTTCATTTTTTTGGGGGAGAGGGACACAGAGTAAATACTTTGCCTTAGTCCTTGAAAAAAACTTCCTATAAAATTGCTTACATTTGAATGGCTTCAAGTTGCGAATCTGCTCCTTTTTCCTCTGAAAAAAATCTGTGAATATCAACACTTTCAAATTTTCAATTCTTCAGTTAAACGATTCGAGACTCTGTTTTCCTTACTATTCTCAAGCGACAAAATTTTGATCTAGTACTTGGAGGACCCCTGTCTTGCCGAATATGATTTTGTGAATAAAGAGTTTTCTCCTGGAAATTGTCAGGTGCAGAGTCCTGTTACTTCAAATTCATTTATACACACGTGCGCTACATGGTCTGTGTCAGCTGAAAGCGATAATCACCCTTGACATTATCTGTATCTTTCATGTGATTTTTTTCTCTCTGATCCCTCCACAGTTGCTTTTTCTCTTTAAACAACACTCATGTTGTACCTGAAGCTTTTTAGTTCTTGGATCTGATTTGGTTTTCTCTTCTGAACCTTTAAACGTAGAAGAATGTGAGGTAAGGGCGAGGCTAGTGCTCGCTAAGGCGAGGGGAGACCAGGAGGTAGGAGAGAAATGACTCTCAGAATTCTTTCCGCAGCATTTTCGGCCGCTAATGTAAGTGGCTGCCAATTTACTCACCTGTGTAAGTCCCGCGAGATTTGTTTTTGACACAAACCATGGGGTCTCTAAGGGTCCTGCATACTTTGTTTTGCACTCAGAGCTTTGTTCAGGCTTTTGTTGTGGGTGTTCATTTTCTTCCAGTTAGCTCTGCAGTCTGCCAAGTCACTCCTTTAAACACGATTGGAAACCAGATTCTGGGTTTCTAGGTATTTTATGAAAATGGAAGTGGGAATCTCTGCCTTCCTGAGATATTGAGAGAAGAGTGTGAGAGGGATGGGGGGCACGGGGAATGAAAGAGAGGGAGGGAGCAGGGTTGGGGGGATCAGAGTCAGGGAGGAGGATCTGAGAGAGAAGGGAAGATGGAGGGGGAGGGAGCCCTGGGAGTCTTGGAATGAGAAGGTGAACCGTCTTTTGTCAATAAATGCCATTAACTAAAGTGCTCCTCAACCCAAATTAATGGCATGATAATTTCATGCAATATTTAGCACAATAGGGTCACAACAGGAAAAATAACGAACAGTCCTTTGAAGCTGGGATTTAAGTTAATATGTGCTCTTCATGAATTTTTAAATTCCTAAGAATTTATAAAGGTAAATGGAAAGAGATAAAGGGAAGAGGCTCCATTTAATTCTCTGAATAAATGATCATCACAGCCCCTCTGCTAAGTCCAGTCGGGGCCCTTCCGGAAGAAATCGCCAAACAAATCACCCTGCCAACTGCGTGTGTCTCTTTCCATCTCTGTGTTCAGTGCATCTTCTGGTGGCTGGAGGCAGGCTATGGTGAAGGCATTGTGGGAATCGGCTCTCCAGAAATCCGGTTATTAAACCTTGGCCAGCACCCCACTGGATGACCCCATGGCCTTCCAGTGACCAGTGTCATGCCACTTGTGACTGGATGCCTGTGATGGGCGGTTTTCCCTCTTACCTCCCTCTCATCCAGAATGCCAGCCTCTAGGGACACCCACGTCAGGTAGTGTCTTGTGTTCTTGATCGTTCTCTTTCTGAAACCAAAATGTCTGTGCTCCGAGTTCTTTCCTCGTAAGCCTTAGAGGACCTCCAGCTCCCTTGACGTGAGGCCCTGTGATTGCGTTGAATCAGTAAGACATTTTTCCCAGGTGTCACGTGTCCAAACATGGCGAGCTGGTCCGGGCCTTCCAGAGTCGGGGATTTCCATGACCACAGTGCAGGGAGCATCAGGCTCTGTTCAACACTTGTCATCTGCACCTGCCTGTGTGTCGCTGGCCTTGGCGATTGGCGATCACAGCCGTAGCACATTAAAGGACAAAATCAGAGGATGTTTGGGTTGACAAAGGTTATTTTGGGAGGGTCAGTGAAATTTCGTGAGGGGCTGAGGCTCTAGGTTTTGTTTACTGAACCATCAGTTCAATTTCAGTGAAATAAAATGGTTTGGGGACAGGTTTTCCGTTTTGTGCCTTCATCAGGGGCATTTGACTGACCCTCATCCCCAGAGAGGCTGAAATAGATATGTCTGTGCATTAGGGCTCCTTCACTGGGGTGGGGGTGGGGTCGTGCAGGGCACACTCTTTGTTTAGATGGGAGCACCAGTGGGTGATCAAAGGCATCTCTTCACTGGAGCCTTGTCCGTGGCCTCTCAGTGAGCCCTGATTTCTGTAAACATCTGGCCTTTGGGAACCTTAGTGCCTGTGGGCACCTCTGTTATTATTAAATCTAGCCTCTAAATAAATGAGTGGAATAAAAAAAAAAGATCAGGAGAGAGAGTAAAAGAAAAGGAAGTGAAATGTAGACCAGAAATGGAAAAGCTAAGGTTTGGACTAAAAAAAAAAAAAAAAAGAAGAAAGATTGAATCTCTAATAGTTTGAGCAGAAGTCTATAGAATTTCCAGGGGTTTGTCCCAATGAACAGAACTACGTCAGTATAAATAGTCTTTTTAATAGTAAGATTTTCCCTTCCAGTTTGCCCATCATGGTCTATCCGGCTCAGAGATGATCTGGATTGACAACCAGAGAGCAACAGGGACACATTTCACATTGTAACCTAAGCCAAAATACCCCCGTCCCCCCAAAAAGGTACCCTTTAAGGACCTGAAGTTCCCATACCCTAAACTGGGAGGCCACGGACAAGGCTCCAGTGAAGAGATGCCTTTGATCACCCACTGGTGCTCCCATCTAAACAAAGAGTGTGCCCTGCACGACCCCACCCCCACCCCAGTGAAGGAGCCCTAATGCACAGACATATCTATTTCAGCCTCTCTGGGGATGAGGGTCAGTCAAATGCCCCTGATGAAGGCACAAAACGGAGCAAAGCATGAAGAGGAGCGAGCTTGCATTTATTAGACCAGATGTATGTTTCACATGGCATTTTTCAGTCTCTTCAGTTAGGATCGCCCATCTCTAAACGGTAATGAGCTGTGCCCGTCTTCGAGCCCGTGGATCTAAATGTTACCTGATGTGATTCATCCTTGTCTTGCCGTGGATTGAGGCTAGAAGGTTAGAAAGGAGTGGGGGGCCGAATTTACACACTTGTCACGCATCTGTCTGTTTCGCGCGAGGCGGGGAGGTAAGTTACATGTCTGCCGCACTCCTAAGATGTTCTTTCCTCCTCCGCGGGCCGAGGGCCACTCCCCTCTCCCATCTTCCAGCTAAGAGGCAGCAGGAGCAGATTTGCCCTGTACAGTTTTCCTGATTAACTGAGGAATACACATGGCGTGTTCACACTCACAAAAGCAGGGTTGCCACCAAAAACGAATCTAATTGGCTAAATAAATAACCCTAAGGTCTTGCCTGCAGCCTTTCCTGTACTGAATTATTAATGCTGTGTCCCCCTCCGGATCGGCGGCAGCTAATGGTGGATTTGCCGCAGGCAGTTAATATTATCCAATCAGTTGTAAAGATCCCTGACGACTTAATTTGCTAACTTCCAGCTTATAGTATTCGCTCAGCTTTCAAACGGCTTTGGAATCAGGAACATGGTAAATATATTACAAAGACGTATTTGGTGGTTTTCTTCTAGTCTAAGCCAGGTGTTCTAAATGGGGGTGATTGTTGGGGGAGGGTAATGTCTGGATCCTGTTGCGGTGACCACAACGTGGTGGGAGGTGTGTGCTAGTGGGGGTTAGTGGTTCGAGGACAGGGATGCTGCTGACCTCCATCTAACAGAAATTCTCAAACTCCAAACGTCTGTAGTGTTGTGGTTGGGAACCCTTCGTTTAAACAGACTCTAAAGCAGAAAGAAAAAGAATAGTTATGGGAGGGATTCCCCGTGGGCTTGCCCTTCATTCTTGCACTTAGGAAGTGGTTTGTGAGGCCGGCTGTACTCAGCGCTGGGCTGGCACTGGGTGATGGGGGGCGTGAGTGTGAATGTCTTGCTCAGGTCTGGGCAGGTGGTGCCAGTGGGGGCATGGCCGTCCCCAGGACGGCCCCCAGCCTGAAGTGCCACTTGAGATGAATAGATTGTAGGGGCGCCTGGGTGACTCAGTTGGTTAAGCGTCCAGCTTCAGCTCAGGTCATGATCTCACGGTTCGTGGGTTCAAGCCCCACATCGGGCTCTGTGCTGACAGCTAGCTCAGAGCCTGGAGCCTGTCTTCAGATCCTGTGTCTCCCTCTCTCTCTGACCCTCCCCTGCTCATGCTGTCTCTCTCTCTCTCTCTCTCTCTCTCTCTCTCTCTCTCTCAGAAATAAATAAAAACATTAAAAAAATGAAAAAAAAGAGAGATGAATAGATTGTAGTCATGATCCACAGTGCGGACATAGGCAGATACTCCTCTCTGTCTGCTTCACGTGGACACCCTGCCTCATGCTGCCAATAAGAACCACCCCGTGTTTGCGCCGGATGTGCACGAGGTGCAGAGCGCTGTGCTTACATTGTTCCTACCGCGCAGGCTTTGTGTGGGTCCATGTGACTACAGATGGGGAAGCTGAGGCTCAGGAATGGGAAGCTATGTGTCCTGCGTTCCCAGCGTACAAGGGGGGCCCCTTCTAGAGCCTGTCATAGCACCTCTGCTCTGTGTCCCCCCTTTGCACCACTGAGGGGAGAAGCTATGTTACTAGATTTCTAACGACAACTGGTATTTTATTTGGCCTTTTTTTTTTTTTTTAAATAGGTTTATTTTTTGAGAGAGAGAGAGTGAGAGAGCAGGAAGGACAAAGAGAGGGGGATGGAGAAAATCCCTAGCAGGCTCTGTGCTCTTTGCACAGAGTGCCACCTGGGGCTCGAACTCACAAACCATGAGATCGTGACCTGAGCTGAAATCGAGAGTCGAACACTTAACCGACTGAGCCACCCAGGCGCCCGGGTCTTATTCAAGGTTATGGTAAACAATGATGGAGGGTCATGTCAGCTGAAATGATGAACATGCATTAAACAAATAATAAAGCACATTGTCCAGCAGCCTGGGTAAGGTTAGGGGTGAGGTGGGCTGATTCAGCTCAAGAGGGTGGTTTGGGCTTTGCATGGACTGGAATGCTGACCTCACGCAGCCTCCAGAGCAGGGCTCCTCCAAACCCCTCTCGGGCACTTAGCGTCTGGCTTGGCCTGGATGCCTCAGAGAGTCTTCTTTACTTAGAAAAGGAATACAGAAGGCGGCGAATGGTAGGAAAAGCTGTTTTAGCCCCAGTCATAGTGAAGGTAATTTAAACTATCAACTGATTTTCACCTATCACATTGGCAAAGATTAAAAAAATAGATCTCCCCAATGTGTGTAAGAGTTCATGTAAATATAACGGTCATTTGGTGGCTTACGAAGGATCTAATGTTAATTGACCTGGCGATTTCACCTCTAGGAGTTGATCCTTTATTTATGCCCACCTCGTTGGTAGAAGATGTTCATTGCTTTCTGGTTTTAAACAGTGGGAAAAAACCTAAAAGGGGACCTGGTTAAATAAAATGTGAAGTGATACATGGTCTTTAAACATCATGGAGCAGATCTGTGTTTGCAAACATGCAGACTTATCTACGTTATACTGAGTAAGTTATGAGACAGCATCTCTAGTCCCTTTGTGTATGCATTTTTGGTTGTAAGCGCAAGGAAAATCAAAAAAATATACATGAGGCTGTTCTCATCGGCTGCCCCTGTGAAATGACTTGTATTGGGGGATGGAGGGAAAGTTTTCTCATTTTCTGTAAGCCTATACTTTGAATGACAGCTACCATATATTAGTTAAAAAAAACCCCTCTTTTTTAAATGTTTATTTATTTTTGAGACAGAGTCAGAGTGCGAACAAGGGAGGAGCAGAGAGAGAGGGAGACACAGAATCTGAAACAGACTCCAGAGTCTGACAGCATAGAGCCTGATGCGGGGCTCGAACCCATGAACCATGAGATCACGACCTGAGCCAAAGTCAGATGCTTAACCGACTGAGCCAACCAGGTGCCTCTAAAATGAAAAAACTTTTAGTGGAAAACACATCGACTGAGCACCTGTTAGTCACCAGGTGCCTTGCTTGACACCAAGACCGCAAATACGAAGGAGACTTTTTCTCTTGCTATAGAGAAGCTTCCAGATAAACTTAAAATGACAACAACAAGCCAGTATTGGGCAGGTTAACCCAATTTTTGGGACTTGAGTTACTTTGTTGCTCCGGACAGGTTAAGATATAAACAGAGTCATTTGATACCGTGCAGGTGTATTACTTTTTGCATAGTTCTTTTTTAAAATATAATTTTTTGTCAAATTGGTGTCCATCCAACACCCAGTGCTCATCCCAGCACGTGCCCTCCTCAACGCCCACCACCCACTTTCCCCTCTCCCCTACCCCATATCCACCCTCAGTTTGTTCTCTGTATTTAAGAGTCTCTTATGGTTGGTCTCCCTCCCTCACTGTAACTATTTTTCCCCTTGCCCTCCCCCGTGGTCCTCTGTTAAGTTTCTCCTGTCCCACATATGAGTGAAAACATGATATCTGTCCTTCTCTGCCTGACTGATTTCACTCAGCATAATACCTTCCAGTTCCATCCATGTTGCTGCAAATGGCCAGATTTCATTCTTTCTCATTGCCAAGTAGTATTCCATTGTGTATATAAACCATACTTGTAAGACAATTTTTTTTGACTAGTATGAAAAAGAAATGTTATTTTAAAAGCTGCATTTCTCATCAAAGTGCATTTTCTGTGCGTGAGACACTTTCATGGCAAATGTGTTCCCAGGGGTCTGCTATGAGACAGGCACGGGGGCTATCTTGATAAGTAAGAAGCATGTGGCCTTTCTTTTTTAAAGACAATTGAGGAAACAGAAAACAAAGAAGGTAGCAAAGACGTGAATATATCTTAAAATTGAGAGTAAGGGCTGTGGGGCATACGTGTTCCAGGAAGTTTGCCAGGGCTGAATGCAGAGGCCTCTCTGGGGTGACTGTCCCAGTGGCCTTGAAGAATGAGAAAGAACCAGCCAGACAGGAAGGAGGGAGCGTTTTGGTGTGTGAGATCCTGGAGACAGGAAAAGGCTTGCAGTGTTTCAGACCCCAGTGGCCCCGGAGACTTGGCCAGCGTGGAAGAGGGGCAGGAAGGCAGGGCTGGATGGCATCAACGGGCGCAGAGTGGAGTCGACATTTCTATCTGGATAATGGAAATGGTCCTGAGCTAGAGGGTTCTTCCCCTTAACTTGGACGTAGGAGACCATTAAGTCCATAGCGCCCTGCACGTGCTGGGTAAGCCTTTCCTCATTACTTAGCAAGTGGATACGTCTTTAAATTTTTAAACTCAAATAAAAAATTTTAAGTTTATTTATTGTTTTGAAAGAGAAAATGCAAGTGGAGGAGGGGCAGAGAGAGAGGGAGAGAGAATCCCAAGCTGATTCTGCACTGTCAGCACAGAGGCCAATGCACGGCTCGATCTCATGAACTTCGAGATCATGTCGTGACCTGAAGCTGGATGCTTAACTGACTGGACCTTCCAGGCACTGTTTTTTAATCTTCTAATTTCATTAAGCATTTTTTTTTCATGTTTATTTATTTTTCAGAGAGATAGAGACAGAGCATGAGTAGGGAAGAACAGGGAGAGAGAGAGAGGGAGACAGAAACTGAAGCAGGCTCCAGGCTCTGAGCTGTCATCACAGAGCCCGATGCAGGGCTTGAACCCACAGACTGTGAGATCATGACCTGAGCCGAAGTCTGGGGCTTAAGTGACTGAGCCACCCAGGTGCCCCCGGTGCCCCTCGTTTTGAGAGAGAGACACAGAGAGAGAGAGACAGAGAGACAGAGACAGAGAGAGACAGAGAGAGAGAATACCAAGCAGGCTCCATGCTCAGCACAGAGCCCAACACAGGTCTTGATCCCACAACTCTGGGATCATGATTGGAGCCAAAATTGAATATGGTGCTCAACCGACTGAGCTACCCAGGCGCCCCAGTACATACATCTTTTAAACAATATAGATACTTTGAGAGGAAATACCAGAATGTCCTAAAAAAGCCCAAACAAAAACAAAACCATTAATGTGCTTCTCAGACTTGCCCAGTACTCCGTCATCAGACTCCTGTTTCCTGGTGGGGAAGTCTGTTCTTGCCTTTGATCCATGTCTGTCACAGCTGGTGACCCTGCGTGTCTGGCTTCTGCCCTTGAACCCCTTTGCCGGCAGATGCTCTGATTTAACCTTGCCCTCAGGCTCGGCCCCTCGGGTGCACCACCTCCAAACTTGGCCTCCGCCTGGTGTGCAAGAGTGGCGTTCCCTGAGCTGCTCTGACTCTGTGGGGTCACCTCCGCTCACAGCATCTGATGGGTGGGAATCAGCCCCTTGCTTCTCCCACCATCCGCAGCTCTTTAGTAGCAGTGCTGTCTCCCACGCCCTGTTTTTCTAATAAGCTCTTTGGCATATTATTACTATTTTTTTATTTTTGAGGGCAGATGTCCATGGTAGATACGTTGCATGCTGCGCAGTGAACAGTCACGTGTTGTATGGGAGGGGCATAATGGCGGTGCTTTTTACCAGCACCTTTGGACTCCTTGGCGTCACTGATGGGTTTGTCACTCTGTCGTCTGATCCCTGTCCTGACTATGCTGCTCCAGCCTCTGGGGTCCTGCTCTCTACTCTGACCTCCCCCTCTCAGGCCTTGAGAATGTATCACTTCTCCACTCCCTGGCTGTCGAGTCCTGGGGACCGCTCTGCAGATGGTCATCACCTTGTCCCTTGCCAGCTGTCCAGGCTGGGCTTTCCGTGGGTGCCCCAGACTGGCCCAGCATGCCTGATACACACCAGCCGCCCCAGCTCACCCCTGTGGCTGGCTTCCTCCACTCTGACTTTCATGCTCTCCCCATACCCTCCCCTTCCTTCCCTTTCTCCTGTTTCCTCTCTTCTCTGTTCTTGCCCTCCCGCCCTCTCTCCCCGGTTTATTTACTCCAACGTAAGTTTGGCCAACATTCCAGGGTCAAATCTTAATGACTTGCCTGCTGGCTTTCTTGAACTGCCTACTTGATCTTGGCAGTCAGGTCCTCTAGTGCTGTCTCTGGAGAGTCAGAACCCAGGACATGGCCCTCTGAGGGTTTACTGGTCCTCACCAGGGCTGCTGGTCCACTGGTGTTCTTCGTTCTTGCTGCTGGTTTCCATATTCAGCCAGGAGGTTGTATTAATTAAAGCTGTATAATTCGCTGGCAAAATTGTTACTTATGAATAGATTTTTAAGGTTCTGTTTATTGGTATTTTAAATCATTCACGACTAGGTGACCTGGTAGTTCTTTCCCTGCTGACTTTTATCATACGTATTAATTATGGAAATGGATAGAAAAAAAAACACAGAAAAAAGTGAACAATTTAAAATACAGAGCAAAGGACTAGTTAGCATTAAGGAAATGAATGAATAATACTGCACAAAAAACATGAGTACTATGCAGTTGCTCAAAATCCTGCTTTTCACAGATTTTATTATATGCACGGAATTGTATCATACCTATCTTCTTCAGTAAATATCCGTTCTATGTAAATTTGCACATTTTACATATATCATGTCTGTCCTTCTAAAATAACTATGAATAGGTAAAAAGCCAGAACGAAATGTGTGAAAATGATAACGGTGATCCTCTCTTGGTGGTCAGATGATGAATGATTTTTTCGTTCTTTTTCATATTTTTATATATATGTTTTCTGCAGTGGGTCTGAGCAGATTATATAATGAAGACAAAAAGACCTAGGGACACATGATGTATATATCTGTACGTAAGCAAGGATTCTGTTCAGGCTTTTAACATTTTATCTGTTTATTTACTTTTTGCTGCTTTCCCCACCGCCTCCCAAGGCTCTGCTACCGCCGGGGACCTGCTGTTTCAGGCAGTCCCCGTTGGCCATTGTCCTGGACTGGGCCGGGGGTTAGATCCGGGCCGGTACAAAGGTGCAGGGAAGGCTGCGGTCTAGCTGCAGGGAGACGAACCCATGGGGCAGAAGTCTGCCGTTTCTACCTCTTCGCACAGCACAGAATTGATTTCCAAAGTCCCGTCATGCTATCAGGGGTTGCCGTAAGAGAACAAAAATCAAAACGAAAAACCCTCTTCCAGAGCACTCTGTGTTGTCTTTTCTATGTTCAAAGTGTCAAGAGGCAGATAGAAGAAAAACAGAAAGCAGAAACAAAACCAGACACTGCCAAGCTTTTAGAGAAAAAGCGAGAGAAAAATTTCCCAAAGGACAGATGTCTTTAGAAAACATGCGACGTGCTGTGTGTATTTTGAGAGACAAAGGCAGGGAATTGGTAGTTTTTATTAATTAAACATATATAGCTCTACTTTTAACAATTTCACTATGCCTCTTATACTGTAAAGAACTTTGCGTCCTAGCAAGTTGTGACTTTTTTCCAATTTTCTACATCCTTTCTTCAAACGAAATTGGAAATGAAAATGTACCACAGAGCATTTAATTTTGAGTAACTGAGTTTGCATGTGACTATATCATTCAGGCAAGTATTTAGTTACTCTTAGTAAAGGAAATACACATAGAGTTTCCAGTTGAGAAAATGGTTAATAGCAACAGTTATTCAGTGTTATACACATGACTAATAAAGTATAGTTATGGTGCATGTTTTGGATATTAAAAAATCTCTCGCTTATTCTTTAAATTTTTTTAATGTTTATTTATTTTTGAGACAGAGAGAGACAGAGCATACGCAGGGGGAAGGGCAGAGAGAGAGGGAGACACAGATCTGAAGCAGGCTCCAGGCTCTGAGCTGTCTGTCAGTATAGAGCCCGACACGGGGCTTGAACCCATGAACTGTGAGTTCATGACCGGAGCTGAAGTTAGATGCTTAACCAACTGAACCACCCAGGTGCCCTCTTGCTTTTTATTCTAATTGACCCAGAGATCTGTTACTTTGTCAACCATCTTTTTGAATTTTCTAAAGTTACGGCTAGTTCTAAATCAAACATTCCTATTGTTTCTTACTTTGGGACCGAAGCATTGTCCGTCTTTCTGGTGGTTATGGACTGCGGGCAAGAGGCCACACTGTCGTCTCCCCCTGTTCCTCCCTCAGTGATACAGAAACCTTGGGAAGGTAGGTATGCCCATGGAGCAGGAGGAAATCTGTTCTCTCTCTGAGCACCTTCCCTGGGCTAGACTTTAGATTTCCCTCCAGGTGCCCAGCTGGGCCGGGCTACAGGGGAACCCACAAATGCAGGCCTGCAGGAATGGAGAAATCAGCCCAGGGGCACCTGGGTGGCTCAGTTGGTTATACGTCCAACTTCGCACATCATGATCTCGCCGTTCGTGGGTTCGAGCCCTGTGTCGGGTTCTGTGCTGACAGCTCGGAGCCTGGAGCCCGCTTCAGGGCCTGCTTCAGATTCTGTGTCTCCCTCACTCTCTGCCCCTCCCTGGCTCCCACTCTGTCTCTGTCTCTCAAAAATAAAATAAACATTTAAAAAATCAAGAAAAAAAAAAAGGAAATCAACCCAGTTGTTTTTAGATCCCATAACTGGTCTGTCCTCAAGCCCCCACATCAACTTTCATGTAAATTTAGGGGTGTGATCGGTGGAGGTGATGGAGCTGGGTGAAAGCAGGTAGAGTAACCCCAAATTTGTATAATAGAAACATATTTCTATGCATAACAATTCCCAGGCACAACGCACTTCCAGATGTTACCAGGAATCATTTATATCCACCACTGAGAGGTCACTATTGTTATTTTCTTTTTACTTTTATGTATTTTCCAGAATTTGTTATGATAAATAAATATTATGAAAAATATTGTAATTTATTTCAAGGAGGATTTGAAAACCGCACTAAGGAATGTTTAATTCCGTAGCTAAAGTTTCCAGGTAGCCTTGGAAAGCAGGAGAATGTCAGGTAGGAGCCTGGGGAGGCTTCCCCAACCCTAGATGAGATTCCTCACAATCACAGCCTTCATCCCAGGAGTGGAAGGGCCAGCCCGCATCTCAAGTCAGACGTTTCCAGTTCAGCCGAATTACTGTCATTTACTGTTATTAAGGCCACACCAGAAAACAACGTCTCCTCCTTTATTTTAAGTGAAATCTAATCACACGTTTCATTCTGAGTAATGAAAGAGTCCTTAGCTGACTCTCCCTGCTTTTTTAGCAACAACATGAGTCAGTGGACCGAGGGACAGCCTGCTGTTCCGAATCTGGACTCGGTGGTTATAGGGATGTGAGTAACACGGAGCTTCCCATAGCCCAGAGCAAAGCTTCTTACCTGTCTGCTGTCCACAAAATGGGGGTAATCAGGCTTATTTGCTTACTGAGCTCCTTAGGGTGTTGTTAGGATCAGTCGGATTCTGTTAGTAAAAGGGCTTTGAAGTTTTAGTGCCCTGAATGGTGGTGTTGCTAATAAACCTGTAGAACCTTCCTCGGCACTGTTCCCCTATTTGTAGCATTTACTAAGTCGGGGCCAAGATCCAGCCTCCTGCAGGCGCGATGCCAGACCGCCGGGCACAGACCTGCCTGGACCTCTCCGCCCATCTTGGCTCCCACCCCCAGGCACGGGCTGCTCCCTGCCTTGGCTTGATCTTGGCTTGCAGGCTCCTGGCGCGTATTTACTGAATTCTGTCAAGGTGGAAAGCCACCCATGCTCGCAGCCCCCCAGTCTGTGCCGGGAAACACACGTGCGCCCTCTGCTGCTTGGGAAGTTCTGGAAAGCCGCGTGGCCAAATAGCCTGGGTTTCGCTCAGCCAGCGCCCTAACACCCCCACCCGGGGACGTGGGAAGTGCCCAGAGTCGTCATCCGGGAATGGGAAACGTCTCAGGGTCCTCAGTCCATGCAACACGTTCCCCTGTTCTTGGTGTCTCTGCGTCCTCTTGTGCGTGTGGCTCATGAGATGGAAGGTACCAGACTGAGTCTGCGGAGTGGGTGGGCGCGGACAGTCACAGACAGGAAGCCTTGGCCCGTTGTCGTCCTGCTCACTACGAATAATGGAACTCATCTCTGCCCCACGCCCGCCAAGCCTCGTTCTCCGTTCTCCTCACATCTGCCCACTCGTGTGATAAATCGGAGACACACTGATCTGAAAACACAGTCTCCCTCTTGGCAGTGACTTTTGAAGAGTATTTTAGAAATGCTTGTCGGGGGCGGATGCCAATTTATTTAATGCTGAGTGGGAAGAGGAGGAATGAGAAGAATCAGCCAACTACCCAGGTGAGACCAATCCCAGATCATTAACCCTGAAATATTTATGATAAATATTGAAAATAAGCACTTTGTCGTAACATAAGAGCAGATTGTATTCATTTAATGACTCCTTGGTAATTGGATTTCCTTATCTTTGTCTATAAATACGTTTGCCTACTTTCCCAAGCTAGAAATCTCAGACTCATTCTAAATGCTGCCCTTTCTTTCACAGACCTTCTCTGATAGTTAGCTGCCAAATTCTGTCTCATAAATACCCCCCTGACCCAAATATTCTAGCCCGTTTTCCATGCTCTTTAAACACATTGATAATCTGAGGCACCATTATTTCACTGGCCCCGTGACTTCTCTTGCTGGTTTAATCCCTGTTTCCAGATGATCTCCAGTCTGGTAACCAGGTTCTCTGTGTACACAGCCGCTCAGATCCCACTGCCTTCCCCTCGCCCTTGAGATAAAGTAAGAAACGGACTTTTCTTAAATGCAGGTCCTTTCAACAATGTCAAGGGACAGCTGTCCTGGAGAAGTTCAAGAGTGAAGTAAGACTTTAGGGTTCAAGACCATTGCAATAGGGGTCAAGAAGAGATTGAATTCAGTTCCACTGAAGCAAAACAGGGGAAGGGTTTTGAAGCACTGGGGTGAGCTAGTGGGAACTACTGAAAGATGTTGGGGGAGGGAGGTTGGTCAGTGGGACGGGGCCATCTGTGTTTGCTAACTGGTGCTTATCAAAGATGGGCTCCCCCCTCCCACAGAGACTGGGAGATAGGGGCCCTGTTTTCCTTGAGTACATTTTAAAGGGATGGCTCCCAAGTCTTTGAGAAAACCCATCCTCAGTTATAAAACTGGGAAAAGATTTGTATCTCAAAGTGGCAGAGAAGGAATTTACAATGGTAAGTTTTCTAAAGTAAACGCTCTAAGGAGAGGGCCTGGACTGGGAGGAAATGGGCCTACAGTGTGGTAGCAGGTTCCAAGGGGAAAGGGAAGGGCTTCGTGCTTGATCAATGGCCTGGTGCCACTGTAACTCATAGCTTCATCTTTGACCTCTAGGGTCCTGTGCATTGAGGCCACACATAGCTTCTCACTGAAACTGTTCCAGGCTCTCATTTCCACTCCACTGTCTTCTACGCTTTTTGTCATGCTTCCAGAACCTTTTACTTTAGCACTCCAGGCAGTGACTAGTTCTTCTGCCCAACGACCCAAATGGGATAAAATAATTAAATATCTACATGGCAGTCACTTCTTGGATTATCATCAAGTATATGGAGTAGATCTTGGCACATAATGGGTGATTGAACCCCCTCCCCACTTTTTTAAAGTTTATTTGTCTATTTTGAGAGAGACTGAGCAGGGGAGGGGCACAGGTGAGGAGAGGAGAGAGAATCCCAACCAGGCTCTATGTGGTCAGCATAGAGCTTGATGTGGGGCTCCATCCAGCGAAGGGAGATCATGACCTGAGCCAAAATCCAGCGTCCGATCCGATGCTTAACCAACTGAGCAACCCAGGTGCTCCGAATCACCCTTTTTTTGATAAGTCAATTTCTCCCAACTGTTTCGAGATTGATACCTGGAGACTTTTGGGAAAATTCTTAGATTTTAGCCCTCTGGAAAGTCATTGTATTTTTGTATAAGATTCTGACTTTAACCCCCCCATCAAAGAAATTCACAAATAAGCAGAAAGTTTCATGGGAATCACTTGATAACTCGTGAAAACTGAAACTCTGAAGCCCCAACCTAGGGATTCTCATTCAGCAGGTTGGGGGCGAGCCTGGGATGGGCCTGGGACCCTTTGATTTTGACGTTTCCATAGCGATTCTGATGGGGACCCTGAACGCAGAACCAAACGGGGGCTTAGCTATTGTTTGGGCCCCTGCTTCTTTTCACGTAACACTTGGTCTCCAGGAGAGTTCAAGGGCGGCATATGGGTTTACCTTCAACTTCCCACCAATGCCTTCATTTTGAAAGTTATTCCATTACGTGGGTCCAGCGCAGTGACTCAATCCGGGGCAGTCTGGCTCCCCAGAGGACATCTGACAGTGTCTAGAAACATTTTTGTTTTCACGGACTGGGGGTGGAGCAGTGCTGGGTGTGACAGGCTCTCTAACTGGGGCCAGCGATGCTCCTAACCGTCTGGCAGCGCCCAGGCAGCCCCCACAGCGGAGGATTAGCGGGCCCCAAAGGTCGGTGCTGCCAGAGTTGATAAAACCTGCGGTAGCATCGCTAGTCAACCAGTAACCACCACATAAAACAGAGTCACAGGATGCACACGGTGAAAACTCGTGTCCGGGGAGGGGTGCGCACTCGTGAGCGCACTGCTTTTCCAAACCGAGCTGTGTGGGCAGCATGTCCCAGTGTGGGTTTGGGGGGTACAGCTGCTGGTTTGGACCGACCTTGGTGGTCTCAGCACCGGGTACCTGTGGATTACATGTGCGTTGCCGTTTCCTATGGCGCAGATCTGGCGAAGGAGAGCAAGGTGCTCTGGGACAGGGGGAGGCCGTGTCGGCACCTGTGGCCTTGGTGGCTTGGAGCACCTGCCTAACGTATAATTTCGCCGGCAAAATGAGAGTTTCCGTTTTTAGCCCCAAAGTTTTAATTTTTTTCCTTTTTTTTTTTTATGGTTTGGATTCTGGTTGCATTATTTTTGTGGTGTGTCTGCTGTGTTTACTTCATGCCCAGGATAAAGGATCCTTTCTTTAGAGAATGATTGCAGTGGGCTAACTTTAGAAACACATACACACACACCAGCTAACTTGGTAGGAAAATCATGCTTTATTATTAACGACATTGTCCTGCCCTGTTGCCCTTCCCCCAAGGGGCTGTTGACAACCTTTACGACTGAGGCAATGACACAAGTGTATGTGTGCTTTTGTTTTCTTCTGTATCTAAATAAAGCAAGTCTTTCGAAAGCAGCATGTCTTCAAATCTCCCTCTTTCCTTCGGTTGTTTCAATGAGCTTTTTTTTTTTTTAATAGTTTATTGTCAAATTAGTTTCCATATTCAATGAGCTTTTAACGTTGGTTTTATCGGAAGCCTTGCTTCGTCTCTGCGATCCTTTCTCTGCTTTTTTTTCAGAACACATCTTTCTCAGATAAGACTGTCTTGTTTAAAATAAATTAGGAGAACTCCCCACAATATGAGTCTTGGTGAGAACTCAGATGTGAGGTGCATCCTCATTTCTCGGATGGTTTCCCATACATTACTGCGAGGCTTGGGACCCAGGTGCTCCTAGCACTAGAGCAGGGGAGTGTCAGGCGGGTTCCGCTGGTCACAGTAGCCTCTAGTCCTTAAGCCAAGATAGTATGTAACAGTGCAACCATCAGAACAATGGAAATCTGTAAAGGAATGGTAAAAACATTTGTGTGTGTGTGTGTGTGTGTGTGCTTAAATGGTGTCATAGTCTCGGGCTGTTTTTGGTCTTTGGTTTCCTGGCCAGTCTAATTTGAAGATTATAGGATAGAAGAGAAGTCACTTTCTAGCACACAGAATGGCAGTTGCCAAGCATTTGAGTATTACATGCGTGTGTGTACGTGTGCGTGCGTGCAAGCTATTTAGACTCTACTTTTCTTTTTGTAAATTAAAAAAAAACGGCATTCCGTGAAGGCCTGCACCACCACAATGTCCCCCATGTACAGCTGTGCAGTTAAGGGTCTGTGACTCCGCCACTTTCTACAGGGGTGCCTTTCAAGGAAGGGCAGTAGCAGAGGGGGATAGGAGGAGATTCGGTGGCATTTCTGAGCTGGTATCGATGATCTGCGGTTGATTCTACTCTGAAAACCAGGTGATGACGAATGTTTCCTTGGAAAAGCATTCTTCTCCGTGCTTTTGCACTGTCGGGTCCACCATGACTTGGCAGCTAAGAATTGCTTTTTCAATTTCTAATTAAAGATCTTGCTTTACCCAGGCCCTTAGTAGTAATGGGGCTGAGCTGAGGCTTTCCTGGGCTGAGTGCTGCTGTTGTAGGTGAGGAGTTCGGTGTCTGCTCAGCCAGCCTGGAGTCCTTGCATTTGTTTTGTCCTAAGTGATAACCTTGGTTTCTTCCATGCCTCCGGGGCAGTCTGAACTATTGAGTGAGCATTCTCTGTGTGAACCTGAAGGAGGATAGTTTGAAATAACATTTAAGATTTAGCCTTGCTATCAGTAGTCGAGTTCTTCCTGCTTTGCTCAAAGAGTTCCATAACCTGATTTTCCCATAAGGGGTTTAATTAATTAATTAATTAATTTGATTAGAGAGAGAGAGCATGTGCAAGCAGGGGAGGGGCAAGCAGAGAGAGAGAAGAGAATTCTTTTTATTTTTAAAAAAATTCTAATGTCTGTTTTTGAGAGAGTCAGACTAAGCGAGCAGGGGAGGGGCAGAGAGAGAGAGAGAGAGAGACTAAGAAGGCTCTGTGCTGACCGCAGAGAGCCCAATGCGGGGCTTGAACTCATGAACTGTGAGATCATGACTGGAACTGAAACTGGACACTGAGCACCCAGGCACCCCAAGAGGAGAGAATCTTAAGGAGGCTCCATGCACAGCATGGAGCCTGATGTAGGCTCCATTCTACAACCGTGGGATCATGACCAGAGCTGAAGCCAAGAGTCAGACACTCAACCCACTGGGCCACTCAGGTGCCCCTCCCATAAGAGTTTTTAAATATCATTTCTGTGCTAGGAAATTTCCATGATAAATGCATGGCATAGATGGGAGAAGCCCATGACTAAAGATGTAAACATTTCCCTGAATGATGTAAATAAAGATTTCTTTGTTTCCTTAGCCATGTTTGGAGTGAGATCCAAAGAGAAGCCATATGCTACTTGTTTGATAAGGTTCCGGGGAATCTAGGACAGCAAGTAGAAGGAGTTATTGGTAGCTTTCTCTTTATGACAAAAGCAAAATGAGTAGGAGAAAACAATCAAATTTAAGTCTTAAAGCAATAAATCAGCTAAACTTTTTAAGAACATGATTACAAAGACTTCTCAGTTTCTTACCAGTAGAGGAATTTAAGCCTTGAATATAGGATAGGTGGTCCGTAAACAGTATGAGTTTGAACTCTGAGGGTCCACTTACATGCAGAAGTTGCTTATGGGACAGGACTATAAAGCTATTTTCTCTTCCTTGTGATTTTCTTAGGAACATTTTCTTTTCTCTAGCTTTCTTTATTATAAGATTATGGTATCTGATACATATAACATACAAAATATGTTAATTGTTCAAATTATCAGTAAGGCTTGTGGTCATCAGTAGGTTATTGGTACTTCAGTGTTTGGGAATTGAAAGCTGTACGTGGATTTTCAGCTTTGCTGCTGGGGATGGGGTCAGCACTCCAGTCCCCATGTTGTTCAAGGCTTAACTGTATTTATTTTCATTTGCTTATATTGTATACTTTCAGTGACAAGAGAAGAATGATTTTTATGAAACAAAGAACTCTATCATTTCTAGGAGCTAGAAATATAAACTTGGAACATTTGGTTCTGTTTCAAATTGATAAACATGTCACCAGAAGGAAAACATGCCCCCCAGGCCCCCAAATGAAGATGTGATTGAAAACATTTTGCTCTGTATATGTAGCCAAATTTTCCTACTTGGATGTGCAACACACTATATAGAATTTTTAATGGAAGACAGGATTCATTTATTTAAACAAACCAATCATACATAAAGTAACACAGAATTATGCTTTTAAAAAATAGTTTTATATGCATTGCTAGGGCTTGATTTGTGTCCTCCCCAAATTCTGTGTTGAAGCCCTTACTCCCAGTGTGTCGGTATCTGGAGACGGGGCCTTTGGGAAGTGACTAGGGTCAGATTCCTTCCTGATGGGTTAGTGGTTTTGTAGGAAGAGACACCAGACAGCAAGAAGGTGGCCTTCTCACCAGGGAACTTAATTGGCTGACACTTTGATCTTGTAATCCCAGCTTTCATAAGAGCGAGAAAAAATGGCCTGTTTTTTTATGCCACCCAGTGTGTGGGACTTCGTTATGGGGCACTAATTAACTGCTGCATTTACATAATGCTTCATGTTTGGGAGTATATTTAATCTGTAGGATATGTTGAAATAGTGAGATGTTTGCTTGAATATAAATGGCTTTGTTCTGTGTAAAATACAAATCACTGCATTCATGGCTTCATTAGCACATATTCTTGTGAGTTTGTTGATAGTTTTTCTAACCCTGAGTTGCTAACATAACATAGTTTAGCAAGACCTTGCTCCTGCCTGTTCAGACACCCAGATGCTTCAGTGATCCTATTGCTGACATCAAAATCTGAATCTCCTCGTGCGTGTTCTAGGGATGACTTATGAAACACATCCGAATTTTGAAAATAAGTCTTGACAGTATTAGGTGGGATACTTTATAATAATTGAAAGTCAACTAAAGACTGAACTATCCAGGGTTAGTAACTAATGACCAAATGTTGGTATTTTGATCTTTAGTGAGTTTCTTTCTCTTATTTGATTAAAGCCTTGCTCTCTGGAGAACAACAAAATAGTGAACAGAAAATGTAGGTGAAACTTCTGGAATGCTTCATTTTGTGTTGTAGTTAAAAATAGTCCTATTAAACTCAGGCATTTAAAATATATATTTATAGTTTATGATCCACAAGTTCCATTGAATAAGCTATTATATAAGCTTATTTAAAACTTTTTCTAAAATTTTTTTTATTTTTGAGAGACATAGAGAGACAGCACGAGTAGGGGAGGGTCAGAGAGAGGGGGAGATACAGAATCTGAAGCAGGCTCCAGCCTCTGAGCTGTCAGCACAGAGCCCGATATGGAGCTTGAGCCCATGAACCGTGAGATCATGACCTGAATCGAAGCCGGACGTTTACCTGACTGAGCCACCCAAGGGCCCATAAAACTTTTTTTAATGTTCAATTATTTTTGAAAGAGAGAGACAGAGCGTGAGTGGGGGAAGGGAAGAGAGAGAGGGAGATGCAGAATCTGAAGCAGGCTCCAGGCTCTGAGCTGTCAGCACAGAGCCTGATGCAGGGCTCGAACTCACAGACCACGAGATCATGCCTGACCTGATCCAAAGTTGGATGCTTAACTGATTGAGCCACATGGGTGCCCCTAAGCTTATTTTTAGTGAAATTACTTGTGTCACTATATAAACAGCTTGAGTTTGAATGGTCTATATGACTCATTTATTAATGTATTAAAATATTACAACAAACTTCATGACTTAAGAGAGCACACGTTTCTTATGTCACTGTGGCTGTGGGTCTGGGGACTGGATATGGCTTAGCTGGGGTCTCTGTCACGCTGCAGTCAAAGACCATTGCCTGGGGTTGGGGTTTCATCAGAAGGCTCGACTGGGTAAGGGTATGCCTCGAGGTTCACTTGGGTTGTTGGCACAGTTCATTTCCTTGCCGTTGCAGGACTGGGGGCTTTACTTTCTTGCTGGAAGCTTCCGGCAGCTTCTTCTCATGTGGGCTTCTCCAGCATGGCTGTGGCTTTTCCCAAGCCAGCCAGGGAGAAGGAAGCTCCAGAAGGTGGGCGTTGAAACCTTGTATAATAGAAGTGTGCACTGACGCCTATCTTGTCACTTTTGCTGTGTTTCACTGATAGAACCAAGTCACAGGTCCCACTGACCTCAGGACAGGGGGCATACGAGGACGTGAGCATGTGGAGGCCAGTTTCCTGGGGACAGCCTGACAGTCTCTCTGCCACGGGATCCATTGATAGCTTTCTGGGTGACATTTCTAATTAAAAAGGTTTTTTTTATGGTTTTATTTATTTAGGAGAAAGAGGGAGGGGAGGAGAGAGAGAGAGAAAGTGCAGGGGAGGGTTGGGGGGCAGGGACAGAGGATCTGAAGCGGGTTCTGCGCTGATGGCAGTGAACCTGATGCGGGGCTTGAACTCATGAACCCTGAGATTGTGATCTGAGCCAGAGTCGGACGCCTAACCGACTGAGCCACCCAGGTGCCCCCATTTCTAATTTTTTAAAGAAAATAGTGTAATTATGTGTAAAATTAAAAAATAAGATTGGGTATTAGATATTAGCTTTATGCTCTATTTATTTATTGCCACTGGTATTGATAAAAATCTTCGTGATCCATATTTTATCTTGTGAAAATAGATCAAATCAAGGGCTGAGTCTTCAAAGACTCCCTGAGCCAGTTTTCATCCCATAGGGCTTATCTTCTCCTACGTGCAGACAAAAGTGGCCTGGGAGGCTTTAGGGGATGTCCCTAGGGACACAGCTTTGACTGTAAAATGTCAAAGGTAAAATGCCGCAGCCTCTCGGACTCTTCTACCGGCCCCTGAGCGGTCCTCGGGTCCCCCAGATATTGGTGCTCATGCGTGCTCGGTGGGCTTGGCGCTGCTCTCTTCGGCAACCTCCCTCGCTCCCGGCAAACTTAGCTTTAAACCTACAGATCCAGCCTATTTCCGAGACTTTCCTCATTGGTCTTGAAGCTTCAGCTTGTGGACTCGTCACACGGGCCTGGATGAATGTGTTGATGGGCAGCCTGACCAGACGCTGCTGGAATGTGCTCGCCGACCACCGTGGATGTGTGCCTGCCGTCTGCGTCTCATTAACAGGCTTAGGATTGATGTGCTCACATGTGGAGCGGTTAAAACTTGAGGCCTGTGCCTCCTTGGCCCTTCCTCGTTTAGTTGCAGGCAGTTCCTTCAGGCTTAGACTTTCTGTATTCTTCTGAACGTTTGCGAAAGACCCGCAAACCGTTCAGGTCAAGTTTTAAGAGGTAGCAGACTTGATTTAGAGGAAAACTACCATCACTAGGGAAAATCAACAGAACCCATCTGTCAATAGCTCTTCGGATCTTTATGCTTAGCTAAACATTCACAGATAAAAAGGGGACATGCTGATTTTTATTTTATTTATTTATTTTTAAGTTTATTTATTTTGAGAGAAAGAGCGGTAGAGAGAGAGAAAAAAAGAAGGAGAGAGAGAGAAAGAGCATGAGCAGGGGAGGGGCAGAAAGAGAGGGAGAGAGAATCCCAAGCAGGCTCTGCACCATTAGCACCGAGTGACATGGGGCTCGAACTCACGAACTGCGAGATCATGGCCTGAGCTGATACCAAGTCTGATGCTTAACCAACAGAGGCACCCAGGCACCCTGGGACATGCTGATTTTTAAAGAATAAAGTTCCTTTGTACTTTACATCAAAAACTTGTCCTGTGACTCTTTTAAAACATGTGACCCTTTACACACTACAGAGGGCTACAAAATGATGTATATTAGTGTTTTTTATTTTTCTGGAAACGTTGCTAGGAGGAAAAAAGACATCACGATAGGCATAGAATGAGCTTTTGCAGTTGCAAAGTACAGAGGAAGAAACCAGATTCTCAGGCAAGTAGGTTTTCTGTCCCCACAATGGGCATTGAAGAAAATAATTTGGGGGCGCCTGGGTGGTTCAGTCAGTTAAGCGTCCGACTCTTGATTTTAGCTCAGCTCATGACCTTTTGGTTCTGGAGTGGGGCCCCACGTTGGGGGCTCTGCACTGACAGTGGGTAGCCTGCTTAAGATTCTCTCTCTCCCGCTCTCTCTGTGTCTCTCCCAATCATTCTCTCTCTTTCTCTCAAAATAAATAAACTGAAATCATTTTAAGAAAATAACTTGATGTATGGACTTTATTTGATAAATTAAGCCAGGAGGCCCTTCACCAGGAGGTGAAGTCGCAGATGCAGACTCATAGAATAGATACACTTCACCCTTGGCTATCGGGACCCCTTTGGGGTAAGAAACCACTCCATCTGTTACAGTGGTGATCGTGTGGAGGGCCACCTTGGAGCCGGGAACTTAGCATGCACTGTTTTGAAAATGCAGCTTTCCTGCAGACTGGTCCCTGTTACTATCCCGCTTCTGTAGCAGAAGAAACTCAGGAGTTTATTAAAGAAAAAGTCCATGCGACATGGATAGAAAGTGGTGACAGGTCTGGAACTCCCAGTGCCCTCCCTTTCCCTCTGAGAGCCTTTTTAGGAGCTTTCTTAAAAAAGAGGGAGTCCGGGGATGCCTGGGTGGCTCATTTGGTTGAGCAGCCGACTTCGGCTCAGGTCATGATCTCACGGTTCGTGGGTTTGAGCCCCACGTCGGGCTCTGTGCTGACCACTAGCTCAGAGCCTAGTGCCTGCTTCGGATTCTGTGTCTCCCTCTCTCTCTGCCCCTCCCCTGCTCATTCTGTGTGTCTCTCTTTCTCAAAAATAAATAAATGTTAAAAAAAAAAAAGAGGGAGTTCGTTGTAGATTTACTCACACAGAGCATCCCCGGATGGAGGATGAGTTCTGTGTCAAAATTTTAAGTGACTTGGGAGCTTCCGGACCACAGTTTGCACTTCTGGGAATTGACCTCACAAACATCAGGTTTCAGCACAAAAACGGAGACCACTTCCCTTACAAAGGCTCTGCAATAGGTACGCAGCTGGACTAATTTGCTAGGATTGGTTTAGACAAATTAGTAACAGTATTAAGACTCTAGAAGGTTTCAGTGTCCTGGGGGCTTAGTGGACGCAGGACGAAGGAGGTTTTCCCAGGGAGATAAAAGTCCAGGTTAGTCTCTTTGAGGAGCAAGATCCTTGGGAGGATTTCTCTCTTTGATCTCACTCTTCCAGGGACGCAGGCCTCTGTTGCCATTGAAACACCTCATTGAAAGGCAGTTTCCAAATGGTTTTCAAAATGAGGCCTGGTGGGTCTGGTGCTTCTTGAAGTTTTCCCAGCCCTGGGTTTGCCCTTGCTTTGAATCACAACGTTTATTTTTCGAAGCTTTCGTGGTTGGGCCTTCCGTATTTGTTATTGCAGCTGGTCCGACTTAGACCTTCATCTTCGCCCCCGTCCTGTCCTTTTGTGGTTTGGGGTAAAGTCCAGCAGCCTTAGGACTGGGCTGGAGGGACAGGGGGCCAAGACCTGGGACACACGCGCTTTTTGTTAGTTCCCGAAGCCGCAGGTGTCCTCAGTCATGTTCCAGCGACTTACTAGACACGTCCCTCTCTCCCCCTTTTCCTCTCTCCGCCCCATGTGCTCCTTAAATTCCCCTGAAAGTAAGCATTTTTAATTTTCTCCTTTTGTCATGTTTTGTTGTCTGCTTCCAATTACCCCTGTCCCCTTCCCTCCCCAAATCCTGCTTCTCACCTGCCCCGGGAGCTTGACGCTCGCCTTTCCAGAAGTAATTATTTGCAGCCAGTTGCAGAAGAGAGATTAAAGTTCCCAGAAAGGCAGGAGGGCCACGTGCCCTGTTCCTTCCCTCCCCGGCTGGGCCAGGGACAGAGCACAGCTCTTTGTCAGGCTGGGTAGTAAGGCACTCCGGTCCTGCTGAAAGATGGAGCTGGTGAGTGGAAATTCTGCAGGGAACCCAGAAAGATGTACTTTAATTAGAATTTATGCCCCAATCTAAGTCCTGTAACTGTTGGCTTCTGGGAAACAAAGAGCCGGGTCCTGCGGTAATTGGCAGACAGAGGCTTAATTCTTTGGAAGCACCTTCTCTGCATAGTCCCCAGACTCTTTTGATCATGTTCTTTCTTAAGTGCTTTATGCATTTCAGGCTCTCCAGATAATGTGTCCCCTGCTGACCCGCTCTTCCTTCCCAGAAGGGTCTTCTGTAAGTTTTAGTCAAATGCCAACCATTTCTCTGCTTTTCTGTCCAAAATCCTAGCAGCACTAAGCCACCCCCCCTGTTGTGCTGCCACAGGATCTCTTTAAAGCTCCCACTTAACTTATATACACACGTCCTTATTTTTAGCGTCTAGTATTCGAAGAGATCAGGGAATTTTTAGAGCCAGATTTGGCTGAAAACCCAGATGGAATAGTCATTTGAAAAAAAAAAAATTCTCACAATTTCTTATTACAGGATTGCTTGATCGCAGTTTGAAACCCTTTTCTTGTCCTGGCCTGTTCCCGTTGGCACATCGCCGTCCCGTCTTGGTGCTTGCTCTAGAAATCAGCCAATGATACGCTAACTAACCAGGAAACCCCGTGAGAAGTGGGGTTGGTTTGCAGTATTCACAGCCTCGGGGCGTAGGCAAGAGAAAGCCCTGTCTGGTGCTCCTGGGATAAAAATGCTGGTGCCTGACTCATTATCCATAACTCTTGGGTTTGGTTTATTGCTCTTACAGACTCATCTGTTTTTCTTTGAGAATGCCTTGGTGGAGCTGGCCAACTTATCTTTGTGAGATCGTGATAGAAACTCCCTTCTTGAACTTGGAACACAGTATGCTTTATCGGTTTCTTTTCTTAGTCTGGAGCTACACGTGAGCTATTTCTGTCTTGTTTGCTCACTTTCTATGATGACTGACTGTGTAGAGGTGGAAGGGGAGAGCCGTGCCCTGTCGTTTCTTCATTATGAAAGAAGGAAAGTCGTTTAAAAGGAAGACAATTCTAGAAGGTGGTGGTTCTGGTTCCTAAGATGATAATGAAAGGGGGCAAGTTGCCAGGGAAGAGCTGGAAGGCCATCAGGAAGCAAGAAAGGAAGGGCTTCGGACCCTTTGTATTCTGTGGCATATCGGGATTATGTTGCATGTTTTGCTTTTGCTGTTGATGATTTTGGTGTCTATAAGGGACTCGGTTCGATTCAGACTTCCTGGACTGGAAGAGAGGGGTGTTCACTCTTCGGTACCAGTTGAACTTTCTCCTTTATGTGCTGTGGAGTGAGGACGCACTTTCCTACTTGACGCATGACGGATGGGAATATGTCAGAGGGGCCGTGGGTGACGTGTGTTGGGATTGGGAAGCCCAAGTTGATAGCCTCAGTGGTCAAGAATATATTATCGCAAGTGTAATTAGACACAATCAACCCTTTAGACTGTAATCATCCCTTAAATCTCCAGAGCAAGGATCATTATCTGAGGCAGAAAGTGGGGATCTGGTTCACATTATATAGTGGGAGCTCTAAAGAATACAGCCAGCCAAAGCCAGAGCCTTCATTCAGCAAGTGACCTTGGCCACCAGCTTGTCATCCCTGATGGCCAGTAATTGTCCAGATTTCTGTTTCTAAGGGGCCTAATTTTCACTCTAGAATGACTGCAGAAAGGTCTCTGCCCATATGGGGCCAGACAGTCAGGCGTCAGGTTACACAGCCCACAGCGAGCGCCGTGAGTTATGGGCTCCTCGGAAGCAGGAGAGCCAATGTTTTGCTTTTCAGGAATGATCAGATAGCTTGTATCTTTCAAATTTCTATTGCTTGGACCTAATCTCTCTCCACAGAGTGATCCGCACTTCACACACATAACCCCACAGCCCACCTTCACTTCAGTCAGCTCCCGACATTCTTGGGTAGAACTGGGGACACTGTGATGGCGTTTTTGATCATATCTTTCATTTAAAGTTCATCCTTCTTATTCATGATGCTCTATGCTGTAGGTTCATCAGACGCACGGAATCAGCTAAGATCAAATCGTCACTCTAAGGACCATACAAGGTTATGCTCTGATAATTTCTATTCACATTAGCTTCATCAACCTATCACTAAAGAACCTTGGTTTTTTTTTTTAAGTTTATTCATTCTGAAAGAGAGAGAGGGGGGATGGAGAAATCCCAAGCAGGCTCCACACGGGAACCCGACATGGGGCTTGATCCCACAAACCATGAGATCATGACCTGAGCTGAAACCGAGAGTCAGAGGCTTAACCAACTGAGTCACCTAGGTGCCCCTAACAAACCTCGTTTTATGCGTGTTTCTGTTTAAAGATCCCTTATTTAATACACAGTTCATTAGCTTTGAACTCATAGATAGTAGCACTGCACATGTTGGGGTTACAAATAAACTTTAGCGGATGGGTGAATTCACAAAAATGGAACTTGTGAATAATGAAGAGTGACTTTTTTTTTTCCCATGAGTATCAGTTACCCTAAGAAAGAAGTCCTGTCTGGAGTCTTCTGACTTCTTCTGTACTCTGAATCTCACAGGTGCAAACGTGAATGTTTACGCTTGTGCTAACGAAGCAGGATTTTCTGTCGCCCTCCTTTTGGTGGTTGCAGCAAAAGTGATGGAAGACGTCACGATTCTGCTGCTTTAGGGATGTTCCTTCTTTCTGGGTGATGACTCAGGTCCCTTCAGAAGCCTTCCTGCCTGTCCTTCTGGCATCATTATCTCTAGACTTCAGCGCTTCTGCATTGATCTGGAGGAGAACAGTGATTTTGAAGCTTTTGTATAAATCGCACCTTGGTGCTGGCTGCGGCATGAGGCCCATCTGCCCATCTGCCCAGTGAACACCAAGCAACGTTGATGGTGACATTACAGTTTCACACCTTACTCCCTGTTTTCTCTTGAAGTTTGCTTTAGGAGAGTGTGGCTGGAAGCTGAAGGAGAGTTTCATTTGGTCTGGGTTCAAGGACGTGGCCTGATTCCAGGGAGCCCACCCATTGTGACATGGCTTTTAACAGGGTCATAGGACCCTTTCCGGAAATACCTGCCAGAAACACAGCACCGGCCTCTGCTGTTAGGCGCAGGGTCATGAGAATCCTGCTTGTGAGACTAGGCATCGTCAAGTGCGGGGCAACGCCAGCCAGAGATCTACAGCTGTTGGTCCCCAAGCTGCTGACTTGTGTCGACAGGCCAAGGGTGGCTTAGGAATTCCTGCCAAGTGTCTCAGTCAGGGACGCGTGCAGCTCCTTGACAGCCGTGTGTCTGTCAAAGCAAATTGGAATTGAGGAGAAGGGGGTTCCCTCCAGTGATTTCAGCCACAATGAAGAGATCATCTGAGCAGTGACAGTTTCCAGAGTGACTGTCCTTCAGGGAAGAAAGCTTACGTCTTTCCTTTCTGTGAGAGTTTGAAGCCCGATGGATGAGGTGTAGTGGGAGAGCCACTGAATGACTTGGATTTCTCTCATGATTATCATTTCCTTCCCCTTTACTGAATGGCTCAGATGGATCCACGGTCGTTCCTTGCTGGTCAGCTGCATACTCCCTGCCTGGGAAGCTAAATGCCTGTCTGCCATCCTTGGCTGAGCGAACAAAGATGGTCTGGAAGTTGGCATCTCCCAAGGTTCGCAGCAGAGGGAAGTCATGAAATCTGGGCCCTTCCGGACCCTCCCCTTTCTCGCCTTAGGGAGGTTATAACTGATTTGTGTCTTTTTAGCTTCTGTGGAAAGACCCCTGTGGACCCCAGGATAGGAAAATAGAAGAGACCTAATCCGAACGGGTGAGGGGTGTCTGTCCAGGAATGGTGCTAATAACGTGCTGTGGTATCAGATGATGGTTTGGCGTTTTTTCTTAGGAGTCTTTGAGAAAAGCAGCTGTCACCAAAATTTCATGTCCCTTTTCTGATTCGCAGCTCTTTTGCAATCTTTGGAAATGGTGCACGACTTGGGAAATTGTCAGTAAATAATGAGCACCAGCCAGCTGAAACATGTGAAGGAGCAAGCGGACAACGTTTTGTTCCTGGTACAATAACAAGTCTTGAATCACCTTCTTCCTCCCCCATTGTGCATGCAGCTTTCCATTCGAAAGAGCGGTTTTGTTTGTGGTTTAATTTCCCTGATGCCTACGGTGACTGTGCACTGATAAGGCAGTCCCTGGTTAGGTAATAATGTCTCTGATGCGACAAAGGAGGGTCTCTGCTGAGATTCTGGATGTCTGCTGGTCCAGGGGAGTGGACGTGGATGAGGAGCCTAAGTGGACAGGAGTGTCTTAGTCCAACACTTGAGTCTATGTTGTTTGACACAAGAAAAAACCCAAAGCAAGGGCAGGTCTGGGTACAGCTGTCACCTGACTTTATTTTCTGCATCGTGGTTTTGTCTCCTGTGCTAGAGTTACAGAATCTTTACTTAATGCCCTGGATTCAGTTGTCAGGCTTATTACTTTCATGGAGTAGCATTGCTTCCATAGGTGTAGAAAGCAGTAAATCGGAATTATAACCATTAACTCACAGACTCAAAAAAAAGTATGTTAAGATTAAAACATGCATTTGGGAGTCAAGCAGAATGTGACCCCAAGAACATATTGATTATCTGGTGCTTAGTTACCTAAAATGCTATTAAGTTTTTAGTTTGGTGAATTACATCATCATTTCATGTGCATTTTGAACAAGCTCTTCTCTGCAGCTACCTGGGGAGAAGGGGTAGGTGGGGAGGGGTTCAGGTGAACAGGGTCAGGTGCTTTCGAAATGTTGCACATGGGGCGCCTGGGTGGCTCAGTCATTTAAGCAGCCGACTTCAGCTCAGGTCATGATCTCACGGTTCATGGGTTTGAGCCCCGCTTTGGGCTCTGTGCTGGCAGCTAGCTCAGAGCCTGGAGTCTGCTTTGGATTCTGTGTCTCTCTCCCTCTCTTTCTGACCCTCCCCTGCTCACACTGTCTCTCTCTCTCTCTGAAAAATAAATAAAACATTAAAAAAAAGAAAACAAAATGTTGCACATGTGAAGGTGCTGGAAGTCCCGATTAGAGAGAGAACAGAAGCCCAAGATGCAAAACTGGGGGTTTCATCTTGATCAGTGACCACAGAATTGCTGCAGAGGAAACCCTGCAATTTAACTGAACATCATTCATTCAGAAATGGGAGTAGCATTTACTTGGCAATTCTCCTGGTATTTAGGAAAAACAGATTTACTCAGGGAATTGTCCATGTAAACCTGAGACTCATGAAGATGATGTTTCTATTCCTGGGACAAGTCTTTTCCTGGATACTCATTGGTGACCACAGGGTTGGCCTTGTTTTCCTGCTGTGACCGTTCCCCAGAGCAGTCGTCTGTCCGTGGGGACCCCTCTGAGCACAGGGAGAGGTTCTCGGGGCCCAAGAGGTTCCCCAAGGGAGCCTGTGAAGGATCCTCATGTCTTCCAGCTGGCTTACTAAAGCCAGAAGGGGGGAAACATCGACCTATTTCCATAGCAGAACGTGTAATAGATTTGGGTTTTACAGGAGTATGAGCAGGGTCTTGAACCTGTGTGAATTGCATCTGAAAGCCGCTTCTGAGATTTGCAGACCTTCAAAGGGACACAAGAAAAGAATTTTATTTTCAGCGAAAATGGCATCAAGGCAAGCCTAGTGTCTCCAGTCCAGGAAGTATGATTTTGACTCCAGACTTTCTCTCCCGCACAGCCCCCAGCCCCGCACTCCTCCCTGGGCACCTGCTGAGTGCCTGGCATGCCCCCGACCTGGGTGAGGAGTAGGTAGTGTCTCAGTTCTGTCCAGGGTTAGCTTGCTCTGGGTGACTTTGACTGAATAGTGATGTCAAACAGGAAGGCAGTCTCTAGAAGCTGACTTCAGGTCATTCCCCTGGTCTGTGAACATTTCCACATACCCTGAAGTCAAAAGAGGGAAGAGTTATCATATGTTTCTTGATTTTTCTTTCTTGGACATGCTCATTGATGTGGGCCTGGCCTCAGGGATTCGAAGTTGACTGTTGGCTGCCCTTGACATGGGGTGGCCAGCAGGCACACAAGAGAGGGCGATCGGAGGTAACCAGAGGCAGGTCTGGGTGTCCTGTTCACAGAGGAGAGGTGGTCACATCACATGGGGACACTGAGGACACATGCGGATTTCAGAGAGCCGGTGAGAATGCAGGAACAACTCTGGCTTCAGTGATGAGGGCAGACCAATCAGATACAATCTACAGGGCCAGAAATACAGAGTTCTGGATTCAGATCAGCTCCATACAAATCACAAGGGGGCCGGTTACTGCCCCAGCAGCTTGTGGAATTGAAAGAATGAAACAAATCAACACCAGTGGCAGTTTCATGCTGTTCGTTCAACAGAGGAGGGGGGTGTTTTCCTGACGGTTTATGAAGAGGAAACACAAACCCAGCCCCACCGTGGGGGGCAGGGCGGACATTCTCAGGCCTGGTCCCATGCACCTCACCTGCGTTGGCACATTCAGACATCAGTCTGCAAAACATGGTCTGTGTTCCAAAACGGTCTTGCTTACCTTCCAGTTACTTCCATGGAATGGGCTTTAATCGAATGGGGGTGGTTAGGGATGCACTGTGGCTCCTTTTATAATGTATAAGCTCAGAACGGTACTGTCTAGTCAGCCTCCGGGGCTGAACGTTTTGAGGACGTGTTTGCAAAGAAAATGAAAGAAGAGTCTTGCCTCTTAGAGAGACACAGCAGGTTTACATCAGGACACGCCCGGCCTCCTGGTTCCCTTTAGTGAGTCGAGTTGATCAGATTGTGTCCTTGACAGAGCAGAAGGACGGGCAGGGCGCTTCATGACTAATCTAAGGCAGCTGCCATGCTTGCTTTTCACCATAAGGGAAGCTGGGCTGCTTCCTCATGGGGAGGACGTTACAGTACTGTTCGTGCTGAAATGGACAACATGACTCATTGCCAAATGTTAAAAAAAGGAAAATCTTTTTGTTCGCCCGCATGTGTAAACCCTCCAAACCCAACAGCGTTCAGAGGAAGGTAAGACACCATCTGGTTTGCTGCGTAGTAGCCTATTTCATATTTTTATCCCTAATTTATATTGAGAGGATGACAAATAGAACGGGATGAGGCATTTAGTTACGCAACACACCCGAGGATTGTTAAGCCTTCTGTTGTCTCAGAAACACGAAAGACATCATTGGGTAGGGTGAGTCCCATGCCTGTGCACCTTGGCCGACGCAAGGTGATCTACGTTTCCCTTGTGCGGGCCTTTGGCGACCACTTTGGACAATGGAAGACCCACCAGGTAATTGGGAACTAATTGCGGCGGGATTTGGAAGTCTTGTATTCTTCATGTCTTCAGAGGGATGAAGGTGTTGAAATGACTTCAGGGCATTCGCTGGGTTGAAGCCAGAAAACAGCACCGCCCAGATCACCTGTGCCATGTGCAACAGCAGCCCTGGGCTCGAGGTGCACACAGGACATTAGTCATGGAAACCCGAGAACTGACGCAGACCAACGTGCATATTGGAATGCCCTGCATGGATTTGTAGTCATTTTTTTTAAGTTTATTTACTTATTTTGAGAGAGAACAGAGAGAGAATCATGAGCAGGCTCTGCACTGTCAGTTCAGAACTCAACATGAGGCTTGATCCCACAGAATCATGAGATCATGACCTGAGCTGAAACCAAGCATCCGATGCTCAACCGACTGAACCATCCAGGCACGCCATGTAGTAATCCGATTGCCCTTACTGAACTGAAGGAGAGCAGCTTTTCTTTGCTCTCTATTGAGTTGGAGGAAGAGTGTCTGTTTTAAAATTACTTTTTAAAGTGTTATTTATTTTTGAGAGAGAAAGAGACAGACATGAGTTGGGGAGGGGCAGAGAGAGAGTCACAGGATCCAAAGTAGCCTTCAGGCTCCGCATTGTCAACACAGAGGCCAACTCGGGGCTCGAACTCACAAACTGTGATATCATGACCTGAGCTGAAGTTAGACACTTAACTGAGGCCACCCAGGTGCCCCAAAAGAGTGTCTTTTATGGCTAGAAATTTCTTTAAACCTGCTATCTGTTCTTAATTTTTAGGAAAATATTTTTCTGAGTGATTTAACCCGAAGCCATTTCACTAACAGTTCTTTGTGAATTCCCTGGTCAGCCATCTTTCCAGGAATAAACAATCCTGTTTTCTCCACGCTCTTGCCACAGACCTTTGCCTCTGTTCAGCTTTGTGCTGGGAAGGTTTTAGTGCCAGTGAGTTGTGGGCTTAATCTGTGGCAGACATTTCCCTCCTCCTATGGAATGACTTGAAGGCTGATCTAGGAACCCACGCCCTTCCTGTCTGCCTTAATAGAAGTTAAGTAACAACGGTAGGTAAATAGTTTTTTTAAAGTTAAATTTTGATCTGAGCGTTAAATCCTGAGTTTAGATTTACAGTTGAATCTTGGCTGTCTTTTGTGCTACTGCGTCCTCTTGGATGTATTCTGAATAAGTAGGAATTGAGAGGCCACATTTTTCAAAAAGCCTCAGACACCCCTTCTCTTTCTGGGTAGTAAGATTTGCGTCTACAAAGGATGGATCAATTTAGCTGTCAGAATGAAAGCTGAGGGGCCAATTGGCCATGCAAATTAACCACTTGTGCAAGCCCTTCAAAATTGGCTGCAGGAAAAGCGAGCCTGCCCTTTGAAAATTTGGCACATGGTGGCAGAAATAAGAAAGTAGTCACTCTTCAGGGATGGTGGTGTCCTTAGAGAGCCGATTTTAGAAATTGCTCATTTTGAGCAGTTCCTTAGTTTTTGGCAACTTATTTGCTTTAATATAAGAAGTCATTTCTGCCCCCTCTCTTCCTCTCCCTCTGTTCCCCTGTTTCTTGGCGGCTCAGAATCCATCTATCGGCTGATGTGGGAGTTAGGGAACAGGAGGTGTTTTGCTCCAGCTTCCTTCTAGACACTGGGGCGCGGTGTATCCCTTCTGGGGTCAGCAGCTCCTACCAGCTCTCCATACTCAGCAGAGGATGACTCTGCGCAAAGAAAAAAACAATTGAGTTTCCACCTTCCATTTTCTGTAGGCCTCAGCTGTGTGTAATGTTTCTGAGCCACCACATTTCACAGTGACTGTCACCTGTCTGTTGGAGGGAGCTGTGGATCTGGGTGTGAAAGCCCCAGATGGAAGTGTTTTTCTCTTTGTCTTTGGGTTCAGCTTTTGGAAGTATCTGCCACTGTGTTTGGTAAGGTAGGATTGTCCTCTGCCGGTCTGAGAGCCAGGTGACTCTGTCATGAAGTGACCCAAATGTGAGACCCCGTGTCCCCATGTGAGGATCCATTGTCCACGTCCATGACCATGACTCTCCAGATGCTCCTAAACGTTGGCCCTAAAACAGCCAGGTGTTTAAAGAAGAGAAATTATGCCAACTGGCACTTGTCTTTTAACTTTTTTTAATGTTTATTTATTTTTGAGAGAGAGAGAGAAAGAGAGAGAGACAGAGTTTGAGTAGAGGATGAGTAGAGAGAGAGAGAGAGACAGACAGATACAGAATCCAAAGCAGGCTCTAGGCCCCAAGCTGTCAGCAAAGAGCCTGATGCAGGGCTTTAACCTACCAACTGTTAGATCATGGCCTGAGCTGAAGTCAGACTCTTTTTTCTTTTTTTAAATTTTTTAAATGTTTATTCATTTTTGAGAAACAGAGAGTGAGTGGGGGAGGGGCAGAGAGAGAAAGGGACACAGAATCCAAAGCAGGTTCCAGGCTCTGTGCTGTCTATATGGGCCCAGATATGGGGCTCAAACCCACGGACTTTGAGATTGTGACCTGAGCTGAAGTCAGACGCTTAACCGACTGAGCCACCCAGGCGCCTCCTGGCACTTGAGTTTTAAAAATGCTCATGAGATAGCTCTCAAAGAGAAGCTTTATTAACTGGTATTGATCAATATGTGACATTATTTGTACAGAAAATCCTCACCTGGTGACTAACGAGATCATGTCCGATTTGGAAGAAGTTCTTCCAAATGGTGAATTTCTTGAGACCCAGCACCCTTCCGTGTAACTACGGCTTCATGCCTGTCATTCCTCCATGCGTCCTGTGCATAGCTGTGATGCAGAAAAATGTCTGATTGGCCATATACACTGATAAGGAATGGATGGCAAAACCATTTCCTTTTTGGGTACTGTGTAGTTACTTACAGCTTTCAATACCTGATTTAAGTGTTTTTTCTTTTTCCCTCTCTGTACATTTTTTGTGTCACACACTTTTGTATAAGATCTCTCGCTTTCAAAAGTCATAGCTATTTGTCCTGATTGCTGTGCTAATGAAAACATTGCTTAATTCAGGTGCTGTTTGCAATTGCAGAATTTGGGGAGTGGGGATCACACCGATTCTATCCATGGCCACTGCGTGCAAGCCTGTGGGCAAAGCAATACCTTTCAAAATAGGCGAAAATCCTGGGGCGCCTTACTGGCTTGGTTGGTTAAGCATCTGACTTTGCTCAGGTCATGATCTCATAGTTTGTGGGTTCGAGTCCCACATCGGACTCTGTGCTGACACCCCAGAGCCTGGAGCCTGCTTCAGATTCTGTGTCTCCCTCTCTCTCTGCCCCTCCCCTACTCATGCTTCATGTCTCTCTTTCAAAAATAAAAACATTAAAAAAAATAAAGGCAACAAATCCTGACTTGGGATACTTTTTAATGCTGCTCTCCAGATTTACAAATCAAAATAGCAAACCATGTTCAAAGTTTAGGTGGCGATATTGAACCCACTAGCAGACCTATCTTTAAAAGAAAGCAAAACAACCAATGTTTAGAAATTTGAGCCCTGACCTTGTCTTGAATATAAAACAGTCAACCGTCTTATATGTGGGCAGATCATAACGAACCCACTCCATGGCCGGACCCTGACACCAGCCGGCATCAGCCTGGTGCCCAGGGACAGGGGCTGCCCCTCAGACACACTTGGGATGGGATTGGACAGGCCACCGCAGTCCCCACCTACCTCCTTCATCACCTCCTGCTGTGTGTGCATTTGCTGTTCCTCTTCACATGGTTTCCCAGGGTGCTCAAAGTTGTGCTCAGGAGTCCAGCAGGTTCAGCGGGGACCCGAGCTTCCGTCCTGCTCTGTCGTGCCCCGGGCCAGGCTGCCTGCCGTGGTTTATGTCCAGCATTTGTCTTTACCCGTTGCATGTCCACGGATGATTTCTCCCAGCACTGTCCAGTGGGGCGCGCATGTTGGAGGTGAACGAGGGAGATGGTCCAAGGTGACTTCAGGCGGGAAGAGCAGAGTTAGGGACAGTGTTAGAAAGGGGCACCGTGTGCCCAGAGGGAGTCGCCGATTCTCTTCCACCCCTGTCCCCCTCTGCCTGAGGGTTCCCCAGAGTGTCCTTCCCACCCACACCAGTGGCATTGGACCAGTGAGCAGACAACAATAATATCCTTTACTTAAGTTGCATTTTATTTCATAGGTTCACAGATTCTCGTTGATTCCATTCCTGTCTTCTATTCAAAGACATTCATTCATCATTCACTACACAGTGTCTAGACTATTTCTATACAAGGAATATTTTGTGAAAGTGATCTATGATTTATAGTTTTTTTGTTTTGTTTTGAATTTCACGTCTAGAGCTCTCAGTGACAGCCGCCTCTGGCCTCTGCTTTCTATTCTTCTTGTGTGTCCCTCCACAGAGCCGCCATATTGATCTTCCTAATTACCACTCTCGTTCTGGTACTTCACCGAGCCTTCAATGACGCCCTTCCTTTGGATGAAATCTCTTTCTCAGGATGACATTCCCTAACTGGCTTCATTTCTAGGCTCTGAGTTCCTTGGAGAGGGTCCTCTGAGTCTTCCTCCAACTTGGCCATGTTTGGGAGGGGCTTTGCACACATGCCTGCTAATGCTTGCCCTTCCTGCTTTCCCCCCTGGGTCCCCCTGAGCCCATCCTCCTGTTGGCTTTCTTGTTTTCTCCACAAATCTGAGTAGAGGAGCTGCGGTCCTCACAGCTCTGGTCCTGTTTGTCCACCGTAGATGAGTTGCTTTGTTCCCCCGACCCCGTTCAATCGGCACTTTTGCAAGCTCTTATCTCCTGGCCCTAAGGTTGGGGTTTCCATCCACCCTGCAGTTTCCATCCACCCTGCCCCAATGGTGGCATTGGTCATTTGTGCTCCAACCCAGCATGACTCTGGCCATACAGTTGTTTCATATGAGGATGCCTGTGTACACCTGTCTCATCTGCCACCTCCTTCACCTGTCATGCACCCCACCCAAACTACTTCATCGTCTCCCTGAGTATCCCTTGTATCCCCAATTGCATTTCTCTTCTCCTGCGAAGCTCTCCTTGTCCTTCTGCCAGGGAGCAGCCTTCCTCCCCTCCAGTTTCAGAGTGTTACAGAACCGTCTAGCAGGATGATCTCCTGAGTGCCTAATCAATTCTTGCTTTGTCTTTTGACCACCTCAAAAAACCTAATTAAATCGGGTCCTCAGAGTTGTTACTAAACAGTAACAACCAAGTGTGGCCATCGGGCGTGCCGTACATGGAGGTCAACCGACTGATTGACGGAACACAAGGTGTTCCTTAGTTGGGCCTTATGGCCACTGGGAAAGTTCTCACACATTGGGAAGCCCTGGTCCAACAGTTGATGCATTTCCTGAGCCTGTACCTGGTGGGGTTTCTTTCCAGGACTCCATTAAACATCTTCACAATGCTAGGTGGTCTCATCCTTCATTTTGTTTCTTGTGCTTTTCCCGTGGTGCAGTTGCTAAGCTGAGCTTTAAAGACTGGCCTGAAATTTTAATTTCTCTCATGTATCTGTAGGAGAAAGGCCAGTGCTCAGCTGACCTTTGGTTTCCAGAAGAATGTTTAAGTCTACATTTTTCCTCATTCTGAGTAGGTCGGGCTGGGGAGGTTGCATAGTTTTGCAGAAAGCTGTGTGCCGATGGGCACGTAGTGAGTTATAATTGATGTTTAGGTTTTATTTATGCATTTCACTTAAGAGACTGTGAAGAGCCTGTGAAGGTGGCTACAGGGTACAACTTCTAGGAAACGTTTATTGTTTGTGAATCACAAAGGGCTGCGCACAAGTGTGTGCCGCCGTGGCGTTTCTGGAGTGAGCCTGGGAATTCTGCCGCAGAGGACCCCAGACACTGTTCCGACTAAAGTCGATCCTCTGCTAAAAGAGAAAAGAATAAGAATAACATGGAATCGAGTCAAATGGGGACATTTATATTTTAATAAAACATAAGCCACTTCTTATTTAGCAGGCAGTTTAATACCCACTTTAAAATATTCTGACCTCCAGCCTGAGGCAAACCTCTGGGGAGTCATGGTTTCTTTACCTTTTGACTTTCTTCTCAGTTTTCTAGAAAATATGTCCGTGATTTACGGTTTATACCTCAGTTACTTTACATTCTTCCTGGGGGAGGGGCTCCTGGCTGGCTCAGTCCGCAGGGCACGCACCTCTTGATCTCAGGGCTGTGAGTTCAAGCCCCACGTTAGTGGGAGGTGGAGCCTACTTTAAAAAGTAGGTACTTAAAAACACATGTATGACCTTACTGGGGAAAGTTGGGAGCTCTCAGCCTCTGGACCCAAAGGAGTCATTGTCTGTGACTTTACCTTAACTCTTGACAAGCTCACACTGCCTCGTTCACCTTCCAGAGTAGAAGAAGGCCCCGATGCTCTTCATTTGACCCGCAAGCACCAAGGTGGTCAAATGTCGATTTCACCATGGATGTAAACACAGGCCCAGTAAGACGCCTTCAGGGCGCATGCCCCCAGATTTGCTGCAGGTACTCATTTCCGGTTAACACTTCAGATTCCAAAGGGAGGTGTGTTTACACCGATCTGTGTGAACTCTGTGTTGGGAGTTCTGCCATTTGAGTGTTTGTTGCCTTTTCGTAAGGAAAGGACTGGGTTTTGAAGTCAGGAAGTTGGAGCTGGAGTCTCTGGCTGCCCAGCTGGATTGGGCAGGGATGTCCTTTTCCTGTGCTATTTATCTGGTCGAGTCAACGATTCTGAATTCTTACAGTGTCCTTTTTGGCCTCTGTGTCTCTTGCCATTTAAGAGGATGGCCATCCTCTGCGGGCGTGACCCTTGGATGTCCTAGCCGAGGGACCACATCTGCTAATTTGTGACCACACTGAGGGAGGATAGGAGAGCTCAGCCTCCAGACCTAATTATCAGCCCTGTTTTAAATTTCATTCTGACACATGCAGATCTATAGAAATTGCCAGGAGTTCCTGGCATTAGTGGGTGGGTCTGCTCTACTCTGTCACCTAAATTTTGATTAAGACATAAACAAAGGAAAAGACATTTTGGTGCTAATTTTGAAACAGATTTTAGGGCTCCGGAGAAGATGTTAGTGTATTGAAACATGCTGTTTTATAAAGAAGTTCCAACTAACATGTTTGTTGCCGCACCCAAAGAGATGTTATTGGGGTGTGAGAAAGGAATTGGCCGCTCCTCGGAATTTTTCCTGGGCTGGGGATGCCTTCCTACCTTGGGGAGAGCTCCCTTACTGCTCTTTTGGCCTCAAGGATTTGCATCTGTGCCTCCTCTTTTCCAAAGGATGATGTCAGGGAGTTTCAAAGATTCAGCCGGGACCACATTGAGCTTGGCTTTGCCGCGGTATGGGCGCACCTGTGCTGTGTGCACATTCCTGGGCCATTCTGAATGTGTCCCTTGGATTGGCCCCTGGCTTCCTGTGAACAAAGGCAGGGAGCCTCATGGAGAGACAGTGTCACTTAGCCACTGGCTGCCCTCTGGCCTTGAACCTCATGACTTCCAAACAGCCGGTTTCAACAGATATAAAATTTTACAAACTTCCAGATGCTGTAATTCATTTTATTTTCTGCAGGCAGATGGCCTTTAGATAATTACTGAAGTAGACGGTGTGGGAATCGTTGCAGAGAGGAATAGCCAGAATGTTCCGGAATGTTCCAGGAAGTTCTTCCCTTTTTTTTTCTCATAATTATTCTCAGCTGCTCCCTAAGGGTATGTGTCGGGATAGGCAACATGAGTGTGTTCCAGGCTTATGGCAGCCAGAAGCTGATGAGCCAGGAAAGTAGAAAGAAACTATATGAACTAGGATAACGGAGTAAGCGTGGGACCATGAAGGGAGGATTTGGAGTAACAGGCATCCTTCGGTACTAACGGACATGTTTCTTTATGAATCAGAATAGAAAGTAACCTATTTCTTCAACTTCTGCCATATATTGTTTTAGGGAGGCTGGTGTCTTGCATTAGTCTGTCACATCATAGTTCGAGTTTTTATGATTTTAATATTAAATTGAGACTGGGTAGAGATTACTTGGTGGAATGAGATTGCTTGATTTTATGGTTTACAATTTCCCTTATAAAGTCTCACATTGTGCACCATATATGTTAATCAAAATAAAAATAGAAACTCAAATTGTTGGTATAGTTTTTTCTATACCTTCTGCCTTTCTCTCTTATTTCTCAAAGGCATTACTTAAGGTACAATATATTCCCCAAAATGGGATCAAAGAGCCACCGTAGAGTGGATAAAGTCACACAACCAATCTGAATTTTATGTTAAAAATGCTCAATGTAATTCACATGGGTTTGAAATGATGGTCCTTTTGGTTGTTTCGTGGGAATTGTTTGTGTATGTTGACAGCATTTGAATTTTTATTTTTCATTTTCTGAAGAGAGAAGCCCATCTCTGGATGGGGCCGTGGTGTTGTGATTTGCACGCTGTCCTGGGCCACCTTGCTTTCAGCCTTTACATCTAGAATAGCTTGTACTGGGTGTGCCGGGCATTGATGGAACTTTCTAGAATCAATAAGCAATGACCACAGCGTCCTTTAAAATGGATTAATAGGATCTGTTCTTTTTTCTTTTTCTTTTTCTGCAGCACTGGTGTGTGAATTGGGCTCGGGTGCCCGGGTGCTGTGGGTCCCTAGCGTGATACATGGTCGAGGCAACGCTCCCCCCTTTCCCTCCTTGGTAAGTCGGACACCTCAATGGGGAACGAAGAACCAACAGTTGCATCGAGGCAGAGTGTGATGCCTTAAGAGTAACGCTCAGCTCTGCTGTTAAAAGTGGCAGTGGACGAGCGAGCTTTCAGAAAGGAACTGAGGCCCAGAGAGGTGAAGTCAGCTGCTCAGGATCTCCCAGCTATCAGAGGTGGAGCCGGAATCTGAACCCATGTTCTTTTGTTTTTTTTTTCTTTTTTAAAAATATTTATTTATTTATTTTTGAGAGAGGGAGGGAGGGAGAGAATTCCAAGCAGGCCCTGAGCTGTCAGTGCAGAGCCCACCTTGGGGCTTGAACCCACAAGCCGTGAGCCAAAGTCAGAGGCTTAACCAACTGAGCCACCCCGGCGCCCCTGTACCCGTGCTCTCAACCCTAACAGAGTACTACCTAAGAGCACTAGCAATGCCTTCTGAGAATAAGGCAGACACCCTTTTAAATTTTTTCCTTTACTGGAAATACTCATGTCCTTAAGAGAAGCTCACAGTAAACAAACAAAAAAAAAAAATGAAAGAAAAAAAAGAAAAACTCACAATAAATATTAAGAAGTTTGTTTCTCAAGCAGCAATTTAAATCAAGAGATGGCAAACTTTTTCTAAAAAGGGTGAGATAGTAACTAGTTTAGGATTTGCAGACAAGAGGTAAATGAGCAAATGTGGTTGTATGCCAGTAAAACCTTATTCACAAAGACCACCAAACTGGAAATGGCCCTCAGGCTATCATTTACTGAGCCCTGATCTACATGCTTAGGGCGCTCAATGATCTCACACTGTGGAGAATAAGTGTGTTTTAGTGGCCAGTAGGTAGGAGTCCTTTAACAAAATTCAGCGTGGATGCTCAGAATTCAGCCATAAGTGACTTTTAATGAAGTCGGCTCTGGTTTCAAAAGCCTACCCCTTAGAGTAAGTGCGTTTAGTGTCCAATGCTGGACGCCGTCTGCAGGCCCCAAGGGTATTAGTGTGGTTCCAGCAGCCACGTACAGCCTTGCTCAAAGCAGGCTTGCCAGACATTGTCGCTTCAGTGTATTATGTTAGTCTAGAATGTAGAGCTCTTTTACCAAAAAGGGTCAGGTAGCATTTCCTCTTTTGGTTTCTGTATTGTTTCTAACTGTGACATTTTTATTTTGTGCCTGTAAACATACTACTGCTGCCACTTACTAGGGCTAACATGCAATTATTTTGGGCTGGCTGATAATTGTGTTGCTCAAAAGTGCTCTGGTACCAGATCTTCGTCTCTCACTGTGAGCAAAGCCAGATGTTAATAAGAGTCAAGTTTGAACAAAGTTGACATAGTTAAAGCACGGGATAACATGGCGATCTCCTTTGCCACACATACCACGTGAGATAGTTCTGTGGCTTTTGTACTGAACTTTGTCATACAGAACGATGCTTCTGCAAGAAGGGTATGACCTGAAGTCCTATCTGAATATTGTTTGGGTTTTCATCAAAAAAGATGGGCAAGGGAGAACCAGATAGTTTTGTTTCTTTACATAGTTTGAGCACAAAAATGTTCTATTCGTTTGTTTGATCATTTATTCTTTACTTCATTTGTAGAAACAAATAGGTCTAGCAAGCCCCTGAGCCTGATGTAGCAGAACATGTGGAAATACGCCTTTTGTAAGAGCCGCTGGTCCCTAGAGGCACTTTTTCCATGAGTAATGGAAGTGTTCTTCGCTTTAATAGCAATAATATAGAAAGGTAAATTTAGATTATAATAGTAACAAAAAGCTACATAATGGTAGCTTATTAACTGGAAAAAATCAGGTTGCAAAATAATATATTTAATAAAATCCCATTTCTCTCAAACACACACACACACACATACACACAGGCAATCTATGCACACAAGTCCATGTGTGTTAGAGAGTCTACTAGAACATATATCAGTATCTACCAAACTCTAAACCAGGTTATCTCTAGGTTTGAGGATGCTTACCTTTTTTTTGAGTCACATTCAAAACTGTTCACGCTCAAAATTGTTCAGGAGTATTATACTTTCACAATCTAAAAAAAAAAGATAAAAAAGAATGGAAGCAGTGAATGCTCATCATAAAAATTAAAAAGGGGGCGCCTGGGTGGCTCAGTTGGTTAAGTGTCTGACTTCAGCTCAGGTCATGATCTCATAGTTGGTGGGTTCAAGCCCCACATCGGGCTCTTTGCTGACAGTTTGGAGCCTGGAGCCTGCTTCTGATTCTGTGTCTCTCTCTCTCTCTGCCCATCCCCTGCTCGCACTCAGTCTCTCTCAAAAATAAATACACATTAAAAAACAGAAATTATGTAAAAGAGGGAATAATTTCACCCATAATGCCTGTGACAAAGACAAGCACTATTGTCATTTTATGCAGTCTTTTATACTATATTTTTGATAAAGAATGTACAGAGTTGAAGTAACAGTAAATATAACATTTTACATATTGCTTTTCTCACTTGTTATACATTCTTTCTATTATACATACCTGATAATATATAATATTACTAAAATTGTTAATGAACCTGATTTTAATGCATTATAATATTCTATCATGTAAAGACACTACAATGCAATTTACTGCTTCTTTCTTGCTGGACATATATATTATTTTAGTTAACAAAACTCATGGATGGTGCCGAGATAGTCATACACAGGATTCGAATCCTGTTTTCCAGATGTGTGCAGCTCACACTATGCACACACACATGAGCACTGGGCACATAAAATAGATGCTTTATGAACAATAGCAACCACTACTATCAAGCTTTCTTCTAACTGCAGGGTCGTTCATTCACTAGGCCAAAATAGCTGCCCTCGACTGTTTCAAAACCGATTAGTAAGATTGCCAGTTGGCTTTGCAGAGTATTGCAGATACTAATACTTGCCCAGTAATATGTTAGAGTTGGTTTTGCTAACACCTCGCTATCACTGAGGATCATCATTAATTTTGGGGGGTCAATTTGATAGTATTCCTTTATTTTTATCTGTTTCATTATTCACTCATTATGTTATTTGGTTGATTATTTTTTAATTGTGTGATAATTAACCATTACTTGGAGAGAAGAGGACAGAAAGAGAGAGAGGGAACGTACAGGTGTGAGAGAATTTTTTTTCTTTATGCTTGTTTTGCTATGGAGATTCAGCACTTTTCTTACAGATTTTAACAGAATTTGTTTTTAAGAATACTAACTCTGCTGTTCATTTTTCTCCACTTCATTAGCTTGTGGACTTTACACTTTTAAATTTAACGAAGTATTTCTGTGTTGCCATATATACATTTTTTTTATAATGACATCATCCAGTGCTTAGAAATTTAGTAAGGGCTTTCCTTTCCTTTCTTGTGCTATAATTACAAATATTCATCCCTGGAATTCAGAGAGTAGTTTGGTTATTTAAAAATAGGTCCTTAAAAAAATAAGTCCTGAACTTTGTAATTTATCTCATAGTTATAGTCTTCCTTTCTTTTTCCTCATTGACAAAAATCAACCCTCAATTTTACTCTAATTGGGATGTTCAATTACAATATTTGTATGACTGAGGGTGTCTCAGCTGCACATTGCTACATCCTGCAAACAAGAATCAAGTTTACAGTCAGACAACCAAAATACTTTCATTCTTTAATTAATCCTCGTTTGGTTAGGGGAAAGTTAATTTTGCATTTTGAGATGTTCTATAGCTTTTACCTGTACTTTTAATGGCTCTTTATCAGTACTCTTTATATAATAGAACTTAATCCATTATGCTGGGTATGGTTAAGTCATTATCACAGTGCTTTTCCTCTTGGTTCTTGTTTGTGCCTGACTTCCGGTGTTTGTGTTAAATGTTACGTTCTGTGACTGAAGACAGCACTGGTCGAATTACGTATGTATTGGTTGGTGTCCTCACTTGTTGAGCTTAGAGCACTCGCGTAAAATATTAACTGAATCATGAATTACCGTGTGCCTGCAACAGCAGTTCCTTGGTTTGTACATTCCAGTAGATAGAGAATTTGCTAGATTCGTCTTTTTGCGATAGAGACTAACCTGGCTTTGGACGGATCCAAAGAAAGATCTAGAGACAACTCATATCTCTAGCTTTCCTTTTCTCAATTTTCTAGATTTCTTAGCTGCAAAATAAGGAAAGTGAAAGGACTTCATTTGAGAGTGGGAACAGGCAATGAGACTGAGTTCTCGGAGAGAAAAGGACTAAATAGGAAAACAAATGTGTTCACTGAGCCGCTCTGGTTTCACTTGGTGCCGCCGTGCTGATTGGGATTTTATTTTGTGTTATTTGTGGTGCATTTCTATGTATATCATTGATGCAGGTGCATCGCTTGCTTAAACATGCTGAGCGGTTGTATTTTGGGATAGAGATTTAGCCTGTCATTCTTAATAACGTCAGAAATACTAAAGCCGTGTATTCTACTCCTTATTATTCCTGTCCTATTGCCTTGTCAGCCTGATGGAAAAAATCTCTAGGAGGTGATCTGGAGAGGCTTGGCAGGTCTGATTTGCTTGGATACGTACAGTGTCCCAGGTTCACTGACAGGACAATTGCCTGCCTCCACTGTCCCTGTTAGAATGCATCGGAATTCCCATGATGGTGCCGGGGGAACCTTGCTTTCTGTCTTGTATGGGATTTTGGCCCTTTTCCTGGTTTGTGTAGGTGAGTGTCTGCCAAGTAGGTTTTGTTCTGGCTTTATGACCGCTATAAATATTTGTGAGTCACAGATGCGTGTCAAGTTCAGGATCCATTTTCTTTCCTTTGCTTCATGTTTGAGGCAGGCAGGGGCTGGCCTACGTGGGCTGTTCATTCTCACACACCCAGGAGAGGGGCAGATGTGTGTGGGGTTAATTGCTTGGATTTGAAGATTTACATGTGCGTGTAAGGATACTGCCCCCGTGATTAAACTGTGCATAAGATCTTTTTTGATGGAACTTTCCTAAGGGCATAAATATGACCCTGTGTTTGGATTTTTGAATTTCATGGGACTTGGGGTTTTCCTGTGTTGTGGCCTCTAGACCAGAGAACCGGAGAGGCCCCTAGTGCTTCCGGGCTGCAAACCTAGTCAGTTCATGTTTTATCCACTGGAGTTTTTCATGTGGTTTTCGTGTGTGTGTGTGTCTCTTTTAGCCTTCCAGCCCACAAAGGGATCAGAGGCATTTTGCTTCATTTGCTTTTGCTTAAAGCTTGGACAGTAACCATTACTGGTTAAACCCAAGCAGAAAAAGCAAAGGTTGGAAAGATGGTCAGGAGATTCTGGGAAGTAAATACCACTGTATTTTTATATGACAGGATCTAAGAATAGTCAACAGATTTTTTATTTCCAGCATTCACAAATTAGGTCTACGGTTTTGTCAAGCGCAAATTACTTTTGGTGCGGGACGTGACTGCCTTGCTCATGGCTCAGAGGCCGTACACCTTTTGAGAACTGTCCCCCCTTCCTCCATCGAAAGCCACCTCCTGCTACAGTGATGGTTTGAGAGAGAGGATCCTTCTCCAGCTGGCCAAGCACACAGCCCACCTGGTGGCCGCCCTGGGTTAATTCTAGTTGAGGCCGTGCCCCGAGCTGGGGCTCCAATACCCTGTTCCTTCTTTCCCACTCCAAGGTAGCACCTAAATTGTTCTTCCCTTTCTTTTTTTTTTTCCCTCCCTTTCTGCTGGATCTACCACCTTAAAAAAATGATCCATTGACCTTCATTTTCCCTCAGTCACAACGTACATGTCTTGTCTTTTCTTTTTTCTTTAATTTCCTTTCTTTCTTTTCTTTCCTCTTCTTTCCTTTTCCGTTTCCTTTCCTTTCTTTTTCAATAGAAAAACTCCTTGAAAGCATCTGCCTATATTTCTTGTCCTCAATTCCTGTGTCTGGATTTCCTCTCGAACCCACATTGACTGCTCAGTCCTCCATCACTACTGCCTCTTCAGGTCACCAGGTATAGCCATGTTGCTGACCCTCAGGGTCAAGGCTGCCTCAGCATCACATTGACAGTCAGTCAGTCAGTCAGTCAGTCAATCAGCTGCACTGTTCCCCACCTCCTTGAAGCATTTTGTTCACTGGTTTCAGGATACCACATTTCTTTGGTGTGATCCCTAAACATCCCTGGCCGTTCCCTCTTACCTCAGCTCTCATCCCCTTGCTCTCCACCCCCGGAGTCGTGGGCTCGGTGCGTTGACCTCACCTCTTTCCCACCATCCTTCCCATTTGCGTAATTTCTGCCCTCCCCATGATGTATGCGTCATGAGGGCAGAGATTTTTGCTTGTTTTGATCACCAGTCCATCTCTGGACATAGAGAAGAGTCCAGGAAATGAAAAGCTTATCAATAATTATTTGTTGAATGGATGGATCGATGGATGGATGTCTTGGGATTTTCCAAAGTGGTTGAGAAAAGCCCTCTTTTTAATTTGGGCATGAGGAAGAGATTTAATTATTCCCCCTCTACTTCCAAATAGAGTTTGGTCTGTTTGGTAGAAATTTTCCAATATTGTCAGGCGGATACATATTTGCAAGTTCTCTATTTCTCAGTTCACCTGTCACCTCCCTGGAACCTCTCTCTTCCCTCTCCGTGACCAAATGAATTCGGTTGCCCTTCATCTGTGTCTGTGCACTTTTGGGCACGTCCCCACAATGGCAGTTTAAAGTCAGATTCATTGTGGTATTTTTGTTTATGTTTAGGCTTCTCTTCAGACTGGGAAGCCCTTGTCTTGATCGTGCTTATCTTCCCGGTAGTTAACACCCTAGCACATGATAAGTACTCATTACGTGTGCGTTAGTTAATGAAGAGATTTAGACTGAAATTTTGTGAAACATAACTTACTCTAATGGCTGTTAAGAGTGCAATAAAAATGTGCCTCTCTAGCCTTCTGATTGTGCTACATTTAAGATGTTTATTTCATGAGTTTACAATAATTAAATAATTAGATTTGCTGAGGCCATTCTAGCCCGTCCTGAAATTGTCCAGGTGAAGCCAGAATAATCTGGTCTACCGCCTTCGCCTTCTGAGGAGTCTTCACTATCTTCCCGTAGAAGCGACTAGTAGTCATACTGTATCTTAGACAGGAGTGTGTGGTCTCTCCAAAGTCTCCTTCTCCCTAATGGCTTCTAGAAGATGTGAAAATGACTTACAAAGAAGGTGACTGTAATTAAATAGCACTTAGACTGAAACCAGTGGCCCTTCCCCTACATGGTAGGATCAGATGTCAGTTCCTTCCTGGCACTTACATTTCTTAAATTCAGCATGTGGACTTCCTATCTGTGTCACGGAGAATTTCATCAGTATCATCTTCAAGGAGTACATATTCTTAAACGTAAAAATAGCACAGCACACCATGACTGTCACGTCACGGACCTGAGCCAAGCTTAGGACCCTGAAGTCTTTTTCCTTTAAATCAGTTATTGAAATGTAGATGCTCAAAAAATAAAATTGATGTGTCTTTATAAAGTCCCTGCCAGGCGGGGAGCACAAATGTATGCTAGTTGAATGTATGTATGTGTGTATATGTAAATATATATACAGACAGATGTAGGTAAAGGCATAGATCTAGATAGAGGTAGGGAGACAGAGATAAGTATGTGGACACAGAGGTATAGATACAGATGGGCGTAGATACAGATACACAGATATATATATATATATGTGTGTGTGTGTGTGTGTGTGTGTGCGTGCGGACATGTAGGTATATAAAGTTATAGATAGAGATGCAGGCAGAGATCACACTATTATTAAGACTTACTAAGGTTAGTATGTCAGGATTGCAATCGAGGAAATAAATATGGAACACGGTGTACTGTGGCCTAGCCTTGCAGCTTAGTTATAAATTTTTGTTAAAGCAATTAAGAGCTATTGGAGTATCCACCCAATAGAGGAAACTCATAACTATTCAGCTTCTATTGAATAAATGATCTTTCCCTAATTTGGTCCTACAAGCATGTGTGAATGTGCGCATGAATGCCCGCACACACATACACACATGTATTTTTCATTGGACAGTGTGGACAGTCGCTGACCTTTTTTTTATCAGCCATCCCGAACATGTTGCCATTGTGTTCACACCCGGGCACATCAGCTAGGATGCTTCCACAGGCCAGGCACACAGTAGGCGCCAAGTAAGAAGGAACAGCATGAGTGAAGCTTGTGAATGACCATGTGCGTCCTTGTCTTAGTGCTCATTCTAAAGCATCTTCAATGAACCAAGCATCAGCGTCTTGTATGTATTCCAGCTTTGACTTTTATATATATTTATATATTATATATTTATATAAATTTTATTTATTTTACGAGTGAGAGAAAGAGAGAGAGAGAGAGAGAGAGAGAGAGAGAGAGAGAGAATGAGAGGGAGAGGGGCAGAGAGAGGAAGATGTAAGCCTGCTGTCAACATGGAGCCTGATATGGGACTTGAACTCGTGAACCATGATATCATGACCTGAGCCGAAACCAAGAGTCAAACGCTTAGGTAACTGAGCCACCCAGGTACCCCGACTCTGTTTTCTTTTTCACAGACTGTCTCATGGCAGACTATGTACAAAATTAGTTTTGTTTTCTTAGGCAAACCCTACATGGTCAGATGGATACATGTACAAGTAACATGACCCACAAATGCATGGTTTGTGGAGACCTTCTTGATTTGGAGCAGCTTCTCCTCCTTTGCCTGAGCCCAGGCCAGTTCCCCACGCATAGAAGGTGCACGATGTAAATATTCCTAGGTCACCTCTGCCTCCAGCAGCACTCAGCCATGTTTGGGTCTGAAGGACGGCTTGGACCTGTTCCCAAGTGCAGCCATTCAACAGCCCTTCAGAATGTAGCAGTGACAATACAAGCTGAACTAAGCTTCTCCAACTTCTCATAATATGAAACGTTGTCTAAGCCATGGTAATACCCTGGAAACAATTCATAATACGGCTCAGGTTACTAGGGCATTCCCTGTGTCGCAGGGACTGGCGTGACTTCTTTACTTACATCATTTCTTCTTCTCAACAGCCATACAAAGCAGGTTCTAAAGTTATCCCCAGGTTAGAGATGAGAAGACTGAGTTATAGAGAGGTTAAGAAACTTGCCTAGGTCAGGCCAAGGTTGCCTGGATGGCCGAGCCAGTGGCTACCATATCCCTTCTTAATCCAGTGTGCGTTTCACCTCCTTTGTTTTGTAAAGGTCGCCAAAGTAGCTCCCCTGATGGAATGTTATGGAAAAGAATCGTAAAGCAGCAGAACCCGCCTATTTTAGATGTTGCAAACTAAAGTTACCATAGGTTTCTGCAAATAGTGTCTTGGTTTCATTTCACTGAGCTAGCAGATATTTTGAGGGTTGGAACCCACTCTCACTGTGTAATTTTCTTGTGGAAAACACATGATTTCTGGTTAATCTCAAACAGAGATCCCTCATGGATAAACATCTGTATAAACAAATGTCCCTGAAGCATCCCTTCCTGTATATGGGGGTCATCAAGGACTCACGGGCATCCCAATTAATGTCTGATTGGAAATCGTGTCTCTGTTATCGATGTAGAACACTAACCCCTTTTCGTGAGAATTGCCAGGAAACTGGCAAGGTCAAATAACCTATACCCATCCCACCTCTTCATCACCAAACAGACATCTACTGAGCACATCCGGCGGATAAGACCGTTTCAGGCATTGGAAATACACTGGGAAACAAGACAGGCCACCAGTTGTCATGGAGCACACACATCTTAGGTGGGGCAGTTCGACAATAACCAAAAATTATATCACAACAAATAAGAAAGCTGTCATGTAGCACTAAGCACTGTGCAGAGAACTCAGAGAGGTTCGTGTGCTAGTGAGTAGGGGACAACCTTGGGTGTGTGTAGCGAGGAGGGGGAGGGCGGTGTGAGTGACCACAGGGGTGGCTGAGAGTTAGAGCGCTTAGGGTTTGTAGGGCAGGACCCAAAGTGGATGTTCATTCTGGGCATTGAGAGGCCTTGGTAGAAACCGTGGAGGGCCAGGATTTTGCTTGCATTTTTTAAAACATTTTTTTTCAAATTTATTTACTTTTGAGAGAGAGAGAGAACAGAGGAGGGGCAGAGAGAGGGAGAGAGAGAGACCCCCAACCAGGCTCCACACTGCCAGTGCAGAGCCCAATGAGGGGCTAGAACTCATGAACTGCAAGATCATGACCCATGCCGAGATCAAGAGGCAGATGTTTAACTGACTGAGCCACCCAGGTGCCCCTTGTTTGCGTTTTTAAATTGTTATTCAAACTTGTCATCTTTACCATTGGGAAAATGGACTGTGGGGTAGCAAGAGGGGAAGACCAGCCAGAAGGTCACGGTAGGTGGTGGCACAGGCCACAGGGTTGTTGGGGGAGACGGAGAACACTACGTGGGTGTGGAGTGTTTTTGGGAGCTGAGTCAATGGTACTCTCATGGCCTGGGCATTGGGAGAGAGAGGAAGCAAAGTTAAGAATGAACTGTGGATTTTGGACATGAGAAAGTCAGCAGATGATAGGTTATTTACTGAGACAGAAGCCCTGGTGCAGGCAGGCACCAGTTTTAGAGGGAAAAACAACAATTCTTTTAGAACCATGTTAATTTTAAGTTGACAGATGTCATTGCTCACCCAGTTGGAGAGAATAGGCAGAGAGCTATGTGAGTCTGGACTATCTGGAAATGATTGGAACAAGAGATATATTTGGTAATCATTGACATACCCACAGTATTAAAGTCCAGGGCTCTCCCCTAGGATCCTGGAGGGTGCCGCAAACAGAACCACGGGCACGTTTGGGGAGGGTCCTGGCGTCTGCTGGCGAGCCCTTCATAGTATTGCACTAGATATTGTAGGACTTTGATACTCCAGGAGTGGTCGTCAGTGTGACAAAAAGTCCCAAAGAGTTCTCCCCTTGAGAGAGATTTCACTCCACATCTTAAGAGCAAAATTCTCCACGGTTGTAACATTAAATACCATTCAGGTTCTAGAGAATGAGGTCGGATTCTTACAGTGAAGTCTGCCACGGGAGCTCTTGTCAGCATTTAGTTTGCTTTTTTCCTTCCAATTAGCAGTTCTGGCTGTTTTTCGTAAATGTGGTCTCTTCCCAGTTGAGCCCTGGGAAGCTTGGGGCCGGGCAAGACATGGGTTTTAATGATCCAGCCCATTTTCCTTGTTACCAAAATGCTCCTTTCTGACATAAAAATCTGCTCTACAGTTTTCTCATCTTGCTCTTTTAATTATTATATTTTTTTTCCTGGGGACCTTGGGTTAGTGAAAGGTCAGTATTGAAGAGTCCCGTTGAGTATTTTTGCTGCCATATTTCATATTTCGTATTTCAGTTCTGGCTGCGGGCAGCACACTCATTGACTAAATCAATCCCTGTGAACGTTCACAGTGTGCTGGGTAGGAACTGTGACGTGGTCTTAATAACCACACAGCGGACAGTGATGCAGGCCGGAGAGCCACTCAGTGTTTGATTTCCGGTGAGGAGCTCAGTTAGCCCCACTCGCATCATTGACATCTTTTGTTAGAGGATCAAAGCAATGAAACCCAGGGTGTCACTGGAGTTTTACCAGTGGCTTAGAACTTTGATTTTCTATCAGAGAGAAATACATCTGGCTTATTAATGCAAAGTTGAAAGCTCACCTTTCTCATAGTTGGTGAAAATAAGATTTGACACTGGTCATTAAGATTCCCTCCGGCAGCCGTCTTCCCTGTAAACCAGGATACAGGGCTGTATGTTGAGAAGTAATGGTTTGCGCATCCGTCAGCCACCCAGAGACCTTTGGGAAAAGGCCACACTGGACTTGTAAGGCACAATGATCCAGCCATGGTTAAAACAGATAAGCTCAACCCAAGAGTAAGTTATTTTTTCCTGGATCATTTCGTGGGTAAAATGCCAATATATAGAAGGCAATGTATTCATAACCTAAAGGATGTCATTTTAAATTTATTTATTTGTTAATGTTTATTTTTGAGAAAGAGTGTGAGCAGGGAGGGGCAGAAAGAGAGGGGGACAGAGGATCTGGAGCAGGCTCTGTGCTGACAGCAGTAAATCTGATTGGGGACTTGAACTCATGAACCACCAGATCATGACCTGAGCTGAAGTTAGATGCTCAATTGACTGAGGCATCAGGTATCCCAAGATCTCATTTAAAAAGAAAATACACGTGGAAAGTTGCTCAATGTCATTCATCATCAGGGAAATACAAATCAAAGCCACACTGAGATACCACATCACACCTGTCAGAGTGGCTAAACTGAACAAAACAGGAAACTACACATGCTGGTGAGGATGTGGAGAAACGGGAACCCTCTTGCACTGCTGGTGGGAATGCAAACTAGTGCAGCCACTCTGGAAAACAATGTGGAGTTCCCTCAAAAAAACTAATATAGAACTCCCCTATGACCCAGCAATAGCACTGCTAGGGATTTACCCAAGGGATACAGAAGTGCTGATGCATAGGGGCACATGTACCCCAATGTTCATAGCAGTGCTTTCAACCATAGCCAAATCATGGGAAGAGCCCTAATGCCCTCCAACTGATGCATGGACAGAGAAGGTGTGGTTTATATATACAATGGAGGACTACTTGGCAGTGAGGAAGAGTGGGATCCTGCCATGAGCAGCATGTGGGTGGAACTGGAAGGTGTCACGCTAAGTGAGATAAGTCAGTCAGAGAAGAACAGACACCATATGTTTTCATTCATATATCGATCTAGAGAAACTTAACAGAAAACCATGGGGGAGGGGAAGGGGAAAAATAGTTAAAACAGAGTGGGAGGGCGGCAAACCATAAGAGACTCTTAAATACAGAGAACAAACTGAGGGTGGCTGGGGGGTGGGGAAGAGGGGGAAATGGGGGATGGGCATGGAGGAGGGCTCTTGTTGGGATGAGCACTGGGTGTTGTATGTAAGCCAATTTGACAATAAATTATATTCATAAAAGAACAAAAAGATTTAAAAACCACCTTGTTGAGGTATGAGTGACTTATAAAAAGCCAAGAGGAAGAGAATATCTAATGTGTATGTACATACATTGATGACTTTGTGAAGCCATTGCAAGCATCAGGGCCTTCAACATACCCATGACCTCCCCAAATATCCTCCCGGTCCCTTTAATATTATTGTTATTATTGATTTTTTTCCCCCAGAATATTTAACCTAAGATCTATCCTCCTCGCCAATTTAAGTCTATAATACAGTACTGTCACATCAAGCCACAGGCACGATGGTGTATAGCAGATTCCATTTTATTTTTTTTATTTTTTATTTTTAATGATAGTTTATTGTCAAATTAGTTTCCATATAACACCACGTGCTTCTCCCCACAAGTGCCCCCCACCATGACCATCCCCCCTCCCTCCCTCCCCCTCCCCCCTCAGTCCATGGTTCGTCTCCAGTATTCAATAGTCTCCCTTGATCCGTGTCCCTCACTCATCCCCGCTCTCTTTCCCCCTTCCTCTCCCCATGGTCCCCT